>JASCZI010000053.1:43283-59170 GCA_036250425.1 Stylosanthes scabra
CTTTAAGTTTAATCCCCACGTATGACGTGGGCTCTCCACGTGATACGTGGGCTTCAACACTTAGCCAATTTTTCTCTTTTCTTCTCTGCTTGGTTCCCTCTTCTTCAATCTCTCTCAAATGGTCTTCAATTACCTAAAACTCTTAGTGAATCATCTAAAAACACAAACACAACTCAAAGAACATCAAGTTTGTTTGATTCATCAATTAATAACAAAATCTACTAAGAATATCAAGAAAATCAAGAGAAATTGAGACTAAAAACAACCCAAGATGCACATGCATCACTATCTCTAGTTAGACCTAATCATTATGTGATTCAATTTCCAGCTAGCATAAACTAATAGATCTCTCAATTTTATTAACTTAGCCCTAGACAAGTATAGAACACCTCTCAGTGATTCTAAACTATTGGGATGAAGAATAGAAAATTAAATCATGCACAGAAGATAACTGAATATACCTCATTGAATTGATAATTGAATGTACAAAAGACTACCTCATGCTGGGTGAACAGAGCTCCTCACCTTTAACAATGGAGTAGTTTAGCCTTGCATCATGAAACTAGATCTAAGAAAAATTAATCTGTGCTGAAGTGTCTAACCCTAATGGTTAAATCACTCTTTATATATATATATATCCTAATCTAAATTCAAATCAAAATCTAATCTTATCTTAATCAAATCCTAATCTTATTTTAATCTTATCTCCTAGAATTACAAGTCTTATCTTCTTCTCTTGAGTCTTCAATCAATTATATCTTTGTTCTTCCAATTAAGCCCTTGATTAATGAATGGAATTGAGACCCAACAACTTGGATTGAATTGGCTTTGATAGAATCTGACGTTACATAGCTTTGTCTCCCACGTATAACGTGTATCTCTCACGTATAACGTGGGAGATCTGTCTCAATTGGCTTCTTTGTGACGCCAAGCCTCACGTATGGCGTCCCTGATGCACGTAGTACGTGTAGTCACTGCTTGTTTTGGCATTGTGGGGAATTAAATCTCACGTATGATGTGAGAGTCCAACGTATAACGTGGGCTCTCTGTCCAATTTGCCACTTTGAGTTTAATCCCCACGTATGACGTGGGCTCTCCACGTGATACGTGGGCTTCAACACTTAGCCAATTTTTTCTCTTTTCTTCTCTGCTTTGTTCCCTCTTCTTCAATCTCTCTCAAATGGTCTTCAATTACCTAAAACTCTTAGTGAATCATCTAAAAACACAAACACAACTCAAAGAACATCAAGTTTGTTTGATTTGATCAATTAATAACAATAATCCACAAAGAATATCATGATAATTGAGAGAAATTAGAACTAAAAACAACCCAAGATGCACATGCATCACTTGGCCCATAAATTAGGTTAGAAACTAAGATTACTTGACATTATAAATAAGTTAGTTTTAGGATTAGAGGACATTTGGTTATCTCATTAGACACCATCTCATCTCATTCTGTTTTTCATGCTTTAGTCCTAGGTTAGTTTTGTTTTAGTGTTGAGGATGAGGGGCTCTGTTCATCCCGGCACAGATAATTAATTTAACGGATTTTTTCTTCAATAGCAAGTAATTGGTTTTCATTCAAGGATGGTTCTCGTTCTTCATCCATCAGGATTCAATGT
Organism: Stylosanthes scabra; assembly: GCA_036250425.1. Lineage (NCBI taxonomy): Eukaryota > Viridiplantae > Streptophyta > Magnoliopsida > Fabales > Fabaceae > Stylosanthes > Stylosanthes scabra. The sequence goes on from JASCZI010000053.1 coordinate 44,909, forward strand.
ATCGAGAGGTAATTGTCTCTGTCAAGCTTTGATTACTAAGTTTGAGAAAACAAGTAATCAAACAAGCTTGAGAAATATTCCTCATGTCTATTTATTAAACTAGAGATGTGAATTTAAATGGATGTGCAATATATAATCTGTGATAACTCAATTGGATTAGAGTTAGCTTGAACATGTGACATAAAATTCAATCTAAGACCACTCTTGAATATCATAGGTTAGTATCAGACTTGTGCTTCACCTCTTTTCTTAATTAGTTAGTCAAGATATTGATAATTAATTAGGTTTAGAGAAATTAAACTGCTGAGAGATTAGAGTTTAGTTAATCATGATTCATTGTGAATAAAATCAAATACTTCTTAAAGAAGAAAACAGAAATTGAATTAAGAGTCTTCAAGGGTTGAATATCTCTGAATCCTCAGCCATTTTATTTACTGCTTTCTTTATTTTGTTCTTTTCTTTTCTTTATTGTCAAGTCTTTTAATTTTTTATTTTGTCTAATTAGAGAACGAGTTAAATGTTATTGCTTAGTCCGTTAATCCTCAAGAGAACGATACCCACTCACCGTAATATTACTTGATACGATTCGGTGCACTTGCCAGTGGAAGTCTGAAATTCCGTAAGGATTTCGAGCAACACCTATATATCTGAATTATGCAAGGTGGGTAAGGAAAAAGCATACTGTTTGGTATCAGGTAGCATCACTTAATTAGCATAGCTTATTCCTTATCGAAAAAGGGTAGAGTATGTTGTAGTAAGGCGTAGTTTTTGAAAATAGGCAATCGAGATATAGACATCTCCTTTTAAAGTGTCTCCATTGCCAAATAAGCGTAGCTTTTGGTAAAGGCATAACCTTTTTTTTATCACTTTTGCTAGACTTTTTACGAGTAGTTGAATGGGTGGTTTTCTTATGGCGAGTAAAAGTTTTATTTTGTGAAAGTAGCTTATAAAAGTTAGCTTTTAAAAAAAGACTTTTAAAAAGTTATAGCTCCTATTTTAGGTAAATCAAATTAAAATGACTTTCAATAAGAACAAGAAGCAATAACTGTGTTTGGTAAAATAATTTTTACATTTTAAAAAACTTTAAAAATACACGTAAATATAAGAGCAAATTTTATATTTATTATTAATGTATTAGGTTATATTGTCATTCTTAAATTTGACAAGCACAAACTAGCTTTGATACTTCTCCTTAGTGCCTTAATTTCAAAATCATCTTTAACTTTTATAATATGCAAGCACAAACACCTACTCAAAAACTTTACCAACGAAGCGTGAGTAGTTTATCATCTTGTGTTTGTTATGTATTTATAGGAAAAAAAAATGTAGTTTTTAAGGAGAATGTGACTTCTTTTAGCATTGCTTAAATTGTTCTATTTTATGATTGTTAACCTTAAGAATATTGTTATTGTTATTATTATTAACTAAAGCTAGATAACATAGTAGATTTGAATTCGCCGCTATCACAACACATGAAACATTATAGATCGGCCAACTTTTCGTATTGACATAAGCTATGTTAGCTCATATGTTTGCAACTTTGCATGGGGCTCCACAAGTGTATCTCATAAAGGAGAATTGTATGGTGCTTATATGTGGAATTTTGTCTAATTTGGCTAAAAGTAAAGATGAATAAGTGAGATGGGAAATTCTATAACTAGAATTTAGGCATCATAAAAGACGTCTCTCATAAAAGTTTAGCCATACATGTAATTTGTTTGTATTATATTATTTTCTACTTCATTTCCTAATATAGAACCAAAACTATCTCAACAAAATTCCTACTCCTACTCCTTTGGATCACTGATACTTTTATGAACAAAAATACTTTGGAGGAATTTTCCACCACAAATCTCTCTGAAAACTCTCTCTCTCTACCACGATACACACACGCTAACTCACTTTGTTTCTGCCTATCAATCTCGCTTACGTCCTTCAAACAACAAGGAAAGTTTTGAGCTCAACATCTATGGCATCTTCCAAGGCACGAGGCAATAAGAGGCCCTCATCAACATCTTACACTTCAACCGTGACAACACTAGTTTTCATTGCACTATGTGTTTTTGGCGTATGGATGGTAGCTTCTAACTCTATGGTCTCATCACCTAAGGGTGCAACCATAACCGCCCGTAGTGCCATTGATAACACCGTAGATGAAATCATGGAAACTATAGCCGACAACAACAACAACAATGACAACTCGAACGAATCGTCTGAAACCATTACAAATGACAACAACCTAGATGATTCGTCTGAAAGCATAACGAAAAATGAAGAGGTTTCCAGTTTTGGAGATAATAACAATTCTGACGACGTGACAAAAGAAGCATCTGAATCAAATGAAACTGGTTTAGACAACGAGGATAACCAGAATAAAGTAAGCCAGAAGTATGAAGAAAATCAGGAACAAAGCGTTACAGAGTCTCAAAACCAAGATCCAAGCTCATTAGGTGCTGAGCAAGAGGAGAACCAAGAATCTAAAAGCAATGAAGAAGAAGAAGAGAATCAAAAGCAGCTAAGAGAAGACAAAGGGGAGCTCACGGCATACAGTCGAAGTCAAGTGCAAAATGATGAAGATAGTAGTGAGGAAACAGACATGTCCAAAGTAGCCAACAAAATAAAGAAACAAGCAAAAAAAGTGCTGAAGAAATTGGATCCAACAATGCAGGGTGATGAAGATAATAACAATAATGATGATGATAATAATAATAATAATAATAATGCGGAAGTGCAAGATGATTCGGAATGGCATCTGTGCAATGTAACTGCAGGAGCTGATTTCATACCGTGTTTGGATAATGAAAAGTATCTCAGGTATTCACACAGGAAACACTTTGTGCATAGGGAGAGGCACTGTCCTGAGGATGCACCTACTTGCTTGGTACCACTTCCAAGCGGTTACAAAACACCAATACAATGGCCTAGCAGCAGAGACAAGGTGACATATAAAATCAAAATCATTTGCTTCACCATTTTTCATATATATATTCAAACCATAGTTACATGGAAGCCTCAACCCCCATCAGACTCTATAAGTATTTAGTTATAAATGTGAATCGGACTTACACAATCAAATCAGATTTGCAAATATAATCAAACATTTGTGGTAACTGATTTTGTTATGTACAAAAAGCATTATTTGGTTGAGAATTAATATAATGATTATGCTTTGAAATCAAGCTAGTTTCATTCGTTAGAATTCAAAACAACATTGTTAGATTAACACATGATTATACTAATTCATTTGAATTTAAATATTACCTTCTTGTGTTCAAATAGATATGGTACCATAATATACCACACACCAAGCTAGCAGAGTATAAGGGGCACCAGAATTGGGTGAAGTTAACAGGAGAATTCTTGACATTTCCTGGAGGTGGCACCCAATTTATTCATGGAGCTCTTCACTACATTGATTTTCTTCAAAAGGTAATGATTTTTTTTCTCTCAACTAGGTCACTTTAATTTCTAGCAACGAGCATTTGTTGTAAGATTACATACTAATGTTATTAAATTTTGTAATAAATTTCATAATAGTTAAATGAATTTATGTTTGGTTTAGTAAATGTTTTTTGAAAAAGCACAAACAACTTGTTTGTGGTTTAGTAAATATATATCACTACAAACATCTTATCATAAATATTAACTTAGTTTGATTATAAAAGAAACAAAGAGGAATAAAAAGAAAGTGTACCTGTGAATGAATAATTAAACTAAATTTACATTTATCATAAAACTCTGTGATTAATGGTGATTAATTTTATATATAAAAAATGTTTGAAAAAAACAATAGAAAATTAGCTCAAAAGAATAGAATACTTGGATAATATTAGACATAATAAGTGTATAATTATAAATTTTACATACATAATTTTTTTGTTACTCTCTCTAGCATTACCATTTATATATAGACAAAGTATTTATGTATCCATTTTGAATAGTGATTGCTAAAAGAAGTGTCTAATTAATTGGTGATTTACAGTCTCAAGCAGGTATAGCATGGGGAAAACACACAAGAGTGATTCTAGATGTTGGGTGTGGGGTGGGTAGTTTTGGAGGTTATTTATTCGAAAGAGATGTTATTGCAATGTCTTTTGCACCGAAAGATGAGCATGAAGCACAAGTGCAATTTGCTCTTGAGAGAGGAATACCAGCCTTATCAGCTGTCATGGGTACCCAGAGGCTCCAATTCCCCAGTGGTGTCTTTGATCTTGTCCATTGTGCACGATGTCGTGTACCTTGGCATGAAGATGGTAATGTGATCACATCACTTTGCCTTTTTATATTTCTCATTTTAATAATCTTGTTTGCATATTCAAAAAGTCACACTATATTTAAGATGTCTCTGCGAAATAATATTGCGAATTAGATGATTTGCCTCAATCATTTAACTATTCATAATATCATCTTTATATAAATACATCTTTATATAAATTACAACTTCGTTATTTATCACTTTAATAATCTTATTTGCATACTCAAAGAGTGGTTACTTTAATAAATATGACATGATGTGAAAATGATATTATTGTGAACTAGATAACTTGACATATGTGACTGAACCATCTAACAGTTTGCAATATCTTCTTTACATAAATACATCTTTATGAATGAAAATGGACACTTTGTTATTTCTCACTTTAATAATCTTATTATTTGCATACTCAAAAGATGATTACTTCCATAAAGATATCTTTATGTGAAAATATATTACGAACTGAATAATTTGACATATTTAACTGAACCGATTCATAATATTATCTTTACCTAAAAATACTTTCATGAAAATAGTCCACGTTGTTATTTTTCACTTTCATAATCTTATTTGCGTACATAGATGATGGCTAGATGATGTCTTTATGTGAAAATAATATTACAAACTAAATAATTTTACATATTTAGCTAAACCATTTAATGGTTCGTAATATATCTTTACGTGAAAACATACATTTTCATTAAAAAGGGTCATCTACTGTATATTTTCCTAAATTGCATAGAAATGGTACGGTATAAGGTATAGGTATGAAAATTTTTCAAAATCTCATGTACGGATACAAGAAGTAGGCATGTGTGTTATACAGTTATAAATTAGAAGAGAAGTAATAAAATTCTAAAGGGATAAATCAACATGAAAAAATGAAATAGTCAATAATAAGTGCAAATGGATCTTGAATGTGTCAATTTTTTTGGTTAATTTTAATTTTCCCTTGATTGAACCAATTATAAAATAAGCATGATTTACACAAATATTTGAGTTAAACTATGAGTAAAATTGACACCAAATAAATTTAAACTTGAAGAAGGTGCATGAGCAAAGGTTTGTTAACTTAACAATTTTGAAGTCTTTAAAGGAGACACTAACCCGAAGTTGTGAAAAAAAAAAGTCATTGTTACTCTCAATTTGTTATTTATGTTTAGTTTCTAGCTATTGTTTTTATCTTTCCATTATGATGGTTTTTATGAGAACTACTATATTTTAGGTGGCTTGCTACTTTTGGAATTGAACAGGGTTTTGAGGCCAGGAGGTTACTTTGTTTGGTCTGCTACTCCAGTGTACCAGACGCTCAAAGAAGATGTTGAAATATGGAAGCGTATGATGATAACAAATATTTCTCCCCTTATATTTACAAGGAAAAAAGTTTTTATAAATGATTATTTTGTATTATTATAGAGTTGTGATTTTGTTGTAGAAATGTCTGCTCTAACGAAAGCAATGTGCTGGGAGCTGGTGAACATACAAAATGATACATTGAACCAAGTTGGTGCTGCTTTCTTCCAAAAACCATTAACCAATGAATGCTACGAGCAAAGGGAGGAAAATGAACCTCCTATGTGCAAAGATGATGATGACCCAAATGCTGCCTGGTAAATCCCAATATTCCAAATTTCAAATTGCATCATTATAGGCTTAGATTTGTATACGATAAAATCTAACATTAGGTTGTTTTCATGTAAAGTTAATCGTTAAGAATAGATAAATAATAAATCAGTGAAACATGTCAAATGATACAATTCTTAACTTTCATACATGAAATATTATAATTATACACTTACATCTAATATCACTCAATTTTTATGCAATAATTAAGAAATTGGTAAAAATGTGTTTTGTCTTTGATTTTTTTCAAAAAATTCCCTAATATCTAATTTTATTCGATTCTGTCTGTAACGTTATAGACGAAGTTGACATTCAAGAATAATTTTGATATAAATAAAAAAACGTTAGTGACAAAATTGAATAAAATTAAATGTTAGAAATATTTTTAAAGAAAATTACAAATGTTATGGACGAAAAATTATATATTTTACCTTTACAAAATACAGAATAAAATAACTTTGAGCTACTTTGATTATTATATTATTACTTATATTGCAGGTATGTGCCACTACAAGCTTGCCTTCACAAGTTGCCTAATGAGAAGAGTGAGAGAGGAGCGCAGTGGCCTGTAGCTTGGCCTGAAAGGCTGCATAAAGCTCCATACTGGTTAAGCGACTCGCAATCAGGGATCTACGGAAAACCATTTCCTCAAGATTTTATAGAAGAAGATCAACGTTGGAAAGATGTTATTGACGAGCTTAGCAATAATGGTGTTAGTTGGTCTAATGTCAGAAATGTTATGGACATGCGAGCGGTTTATGGCGGGTATGTAAATACACATTTATTAAACTTAAAATTCATTAATTAATTGTTACATTAGTGTTATCTTAATACAATGTTTACTTATTTGAAGATATTTTACATGAAAATGACGAAAATTGTTAGATAATTTAATATTTTTCAACAATGCTACATGTACACCTCTTTTTGGTATACACCTCTATGCAAGTCCCAAACGAATAGGTTTTTATATATACAACGAACATGTTTTTATAGTTAACACGAACAAGTTTTTCGTTTGCTTTTAAAAATCTGTTTGTTCTAATAGTAAAAACATATTCGTTGGGACTTGGATAGAGGTGTACACCAAAAAGAGATGTAAACCAAGATTAATTGAATATTTTTTACTAATCTAATTAATATAATATGACAAATGAACCCATCATCATACTTTTAGTTAACACTTAAAAAATTGATGACCAACTGCCCGCTAAGAACAATCAATTTTGCTATAATTATTCTTGAGAACATTTGTCCCAAAACATTCTAGGCATATTTCGGTTCTAATTAGGTTATTTTTCCTCCAAATCACCCACATATCATCCATCTATTCATGTAGAAACTAATTAATTTTCATGTCGTTATTTAGTGTTAATAATGAGGGGGTAGTCATTAATGTTTTCCATTTCTTTTGTAGATTTGCTGCTGCCCTAAAGGATCTTCAAGTTTGGGTGTTCAATGTGGTGAACATTGATTCTCCAGACACACTTCCTATTATCTATGAACGTGGTCTAATTGGAATTTATCATGATTGGTGCGAATCCTTTAGCACCTATCCAAGAACTTATGATCTTCTACATGCAGATCAGCTATTCTCAAAGCTGAAAAATAGGTATGTATCCATTTATGTTGAACAAATACAAATAAGTTGAACAAATACAAATAGACTATCGAATATCCTAGGAATTAAGTAAACACATCAATTTATAAGAAGAAAAAAAAATTGTTTAAAATATTAAAGGGCTTCAAAATATTTAATGTAATTGTCTTTATATATGAAATTAGGTGACAAACATGTGATTTTGAAAGGACAATTTTATGGTGCCTTTCAAAATCATCATACTGAAATTACATAATTGTCTTGATATATGATTTAACATATGTATAAAATTACATATGTTAAATCTTGAGTTATTGTCTCCCTAACATTATCGTTTTTTTTTTTCCCTCTCTTACAAGAGAGAAATTGAGCCACTTCTTTTGGTTATGTTATTTTGGCTTCTCAGGTGCAAACTTGATCCTGTTATAGTAGAGATTGATAGAATAGTGAGACCAGGAGGTAACTTGGTTGTTCGTGATGATTCCAATGTCATTAGTGAAGTGGAAAGTTTGTTAAAATCTCTACATTGGGAAGTAACTATATCCAAAGGCAACCATGGAGTGCTCTTTGCTAGGAAAGGCTATTGGAGACCCACCGATTCTGTAACGGTGTTCTAATCATTAAGATATATACCAAATTAGTCCCTAAAATTTGTTTTAAAATTAAACTTGTTGCCCATAATTGTTACAATATGTATTACAGGGGTATACCATTCACCTATTACACAAATCAATAGATAGAGATTAAAGCTTTCATTCAGAGTTACTGAATTCTTACCTCTATAAATTATTTGATAAAACTAAACAAGTCATCAAATTCAAATAGTGTAGCCTTGTACATCAAAGTAAAAAACATAGGAATATGATTGAGAAATAATAGAAAATAAATCAGTCCAAAATACTCTAAAGCAATCTTATTAATAATTTGTATTTCTTAATTATTATTATATGCATAAAATCTTGAATGTTAAGTTAAATAAAGTAATGATAGATTATTATTTCCTTGATCAGGAAAATATTAGGAGATGATCAATTCTTCTTTTAACATTTATATGACAACAAATATCCTTAATGCCTTCGTGGAATAATGGAACATGCATGGCAAGGTATAGGAGATTATTATTATTATTTGGCGTCTAGAGATAAGTATTAAATTATTAATTGCTTCTAAGCAATAATTCTTAAACCACGCAATTTTTTTTTAGTATAGAAATCAAGATCGATCTTAGTTGTCCCTATTGTGTGTGTGTCTATATATATATATATATATATATATCGTTAGGGACGATTCATCCAAATGGGGATAAAATTCGAGCATGCATAAAATAAATAAAGTTAAAGTATATTTTTTGTCTCTAAAATTTGTAAAAAATTTTAAAAATATTTTAAAATTTTATTTTATTTTAATTTTGTCTTAGAAATTTTCAATTTACATAAAATATAATACTCTTGACAGTAAACTTTTCAAGAAATAAAGACTAATTTAATAATATCTTCGCAAGAACAATCTTTAATTCAAGTAAGTCAACCATAACATCATATCACTGACCCTTAATTGTCAAATATTATTATTGAATTTATCCTAAAATTTTTTAAAATTTAACTATCGATGGTATATTTGATACAAATCAAAAACTTTTAGACAAAATTCAAATAAAATAAAACTTATGAATAATTTTAAAACTTAGGAATATTTTTTTTTAACTTACACTTATCATTAGCTATTAGATTTACATCTTATCAAATGTAAATATTTTATTTTTCAATGAGGCATTAATAGCCTTTAAATTAATGAGAATCTAATAACTAATTAAGAGTCTAAGTAAAAAAATACTTACGCTAATGTAAATATATCCCTCCTCAATTTGATTAGATATAAGAAAAAGGAGAATTTTAATTCCTTATTCTATATCATATTTATTTCTACATAGATATACTCGATGTCCACTAAAAATTAGCTAACAAATAATCCGCAATATAAAATCATTTGAAATAATACAAAATTAATCATTTGAAAGGTAAAAAACTAATCATCTAAAATAGTAAAGAGAGATTATTCAAAATAACAAAAAATAGATTATCAAAAATAATAAACAATAAAATATTAGTTGCCTATAATTTTTCATTAATTAATGATGCATAAACACAAATCCTTAACTACCTTACTAGTGACAACTCACAAGTTAGCTCATCCTTAACCTTGCTACTCATCATTCATCAAATATATTTATAGGATAAAGTTTTTTTTAAGAAGATAATTTTATTTAATTTATCAATAATATTTTTTTATTTGTCAAATCTATTCTTGTACGTTTTCAATTTTCAATTTCGTCCCAAACCTTGTAGATAGAGTTAATAGGCAGGAGGTGCTTTTAACACAAATTCAAAATATTAGGAAAAAATTGAATAAAATTAAAAATTAAGAATATTTCTTAAAAGAATTTGCAAAAAACGTTAAAGACAATCATGCCACGGTAAATCATCACATATACCAAAATCATACCCTCGTTCTCTCAGGCAGGAAATGATATAATAGAGCTAATAGCTCGAGTCTTGAGATGTCTAAGCAGGTGAGTCAACAACCTATTGTTTTGAGTGCATTTTTTCACAACAATTGATAATTTTCTTCTATTTTCATGTATTGCAGACAAAGCCACGAAGGCAATTAGGTAGCATTTGATTTTGAGTATTGGAACTGAAATTGAGAGACTGAAATTCAGTATTGTGTTTGGTGGACAAAAAATGAAACTAAAATTTTAGTCTCAATATCTAAAATTGAAATATTTTCAGTGTCTCCAAATTGTGAGAATTGAAGGACTGAGACTAAAACTTTAATAATTTTTTTTTTTACTCAAACACCCTTACCCAATATTAAAATTTCCAATACTAACATTTATCCTTTATCCATCAAATTAATTTAATCTCTATCTCTCAATCTCTATCTCCTAATAAATTTTAAATCAAACACAATAATAAATTTAATTTAATCTCAATCTCTCAGTTTTAGTGTCTTAATCTTTCTCTGGAACGCATACAAACAAAAGTTCAAGGAAGATAAAGAAGCTAATTAAGGTGTTTTAACTTTTAAGCACAAAGTAAGTTAATCCAGAGACCAAGTTAATTTAGATAACTAACTTCATATCATTTGTTTTTCCCACTTTGGCTTGGGTTATATTTCACTAATACACAGGATACTTTTAGCTAAGGCTAGTACCTTAGCTTTTGTAGTGATTCCTTTTAGCCAGGTGATGCAAAATAAGCTCCCAGATTAGTACTTTGGATGATATACAGTACATGTGTTGACCTGAATCAATGGCCTTCTCAAGGTATTTCTTTTTATTTATACATATAATATACCTATGAGGTTGTCACTGATAATTTGTGTAGGTTTCACACTTTCAAGATGGCTCAATTTTGCATACTCTGTGTAACACACTCCTATTTAGGTTTTTTTTTAATATAAAATACTTTTATTCAATAATTTAATACTTTTATCCAAAAAAACTAATGAACATTATTTACCAAAATCAATTTTTGTGTCAACGGTTTTGTTTCAGATCGTCGTGGCCCCTCCTGATCTAGGATTTTCTGGGTCCAAACCGTCACAGCCTTTTACGATCTGCATGCAGATCCACAAATCCTCCCCAATCTGCCTCATGGGCTTCCTAGTAGATCATATAACCTATCCCGATCTGATGTTTAAGTCCACAACAATATACAAAAAAAAATTATCTATCAAATTTGTTTAACTTTAACAACAAATAAACAAACTTTAACTAAAATAGTAGAATATCTATTATGGGCTTGTTTGGGCGAACTTCTCGTAAAAGATCTTTTTTCGAGTTATCTTTTTTTTTAAGATCTTTTGCAAAAGTAAAAGTAATTTTATGTTTAGATATCTCATATAATAATATCTTTTATTTATCAATTATTTTTTGGTACATCAATATAGAAGTACTTTTTTTATTTATTTACTATGTTAAAAACATCTTTTTTCAAATAAAAAAGATCTTTCAAAAAAAAAATATAAAAAACATCTTAAGCTTTATGTCTCTACTACTATATTAAAGATCCGTGCTATAAAAAATCCAATCATATAGAGTTAAATTATCTAAACATTAATAAATGTGTTCTATTTTTTTATAAAAACATTATTGTAAATATTTTAAATTATCCTAAACTATAATGCACTTAAATATTATCATAAATATTATTATACTTATTTTAAAACAAACATAAACCTAAAAATAAATAAAATTTCCATCAAAATATTCTTAAACATAGATAAAAATTTCTATCAACATAACCCTAAACATAATTATATCTAAATTTTTAAATATTTATATTTACAAGAACCTAAAAAAATTATATAATATTTTAATTAATCTAATGTTAAAGTCACTAAATATTAAATCTATTCTAACCCTAACATTATCTAGATCTACATATTTAACCCCTAAATTCTAAAATTTCTACTTAAAATACCTATTCTAATCTAACTAAATAAAAGTATAAATTAAAAACAAAAAATTAAAATAAAAAGGAAAAAGGAAAGAAACCTAGAATGGGATAAAATAGGGAAGATCAGGAGCCAGATCGGGAAAGATTATGACGATCTGGCCCACAAACACCCAGATTGAGAAAGGTCTTGACGATGTGGGCCTTGTCTCGATTACAACAGACAACAACAACAACAAAGCCTTGTCCCACTAGGTGGGGTCGGCTACATGGATCAAACGACGCCATTGAGCTCTACCATGTATCATGTCTATAGAGAGATCATTTACATGTAGATCTCGTTTGACCACCTCATGGATGGTCTTCTTAGGTCTTCTTCTCCCTTTTATCCTTTGCCCACCTTCCATCTCATTCACTCTCCTGACTAGGTGATCAGTTGGCCTTCTTCCCACATGTCCAAACCATCTTAGACGCGATTCTACCATCTTTTCAATAATAGGTGCTACTCCAAGTTTCTCCCTTATATATCCTTCCTTATTCTATCCAAACGCGTGTGACCACTCATCCATTGCAACATCTTCATCTCTGTCACACTTAGTTTATGTTCGTGCTACCCCTTAGCCGCCCAACATTTTGTACCATAAAGTAAAGCCGGTCTAATAGTAGTGCGGTAAAATTTGCCTTAAAGTTTTAAAGGTACTTTTTTATCACATATAAAACCAGATGCACTCCGCCATTTTGACCAACCTGCTTGAATCATATAATTTACATCCTCTTCAATTTTTTCATTATCTTGTATAATGCACCCAAGATACTTAAATCTTCTAACTTTTCGTAGGATGTTATCTCCGATCTTCATCTCTATATTAGAGTTTTCCCTTTGACGTCCAAACTTACATTCCATATACTCCGTCTTGCTACGGCTTATGCGCATACCATACACCTCTAAAGCTTCTTTCCATAAATCCAACTTCTTATTTAAGTCTTCCCTTGACTCTCCCATAAGGACGATATCATCGGCAAAAAGCATGCACCATGGAACAGACTCTTGGATATGCTCTATGAGCACCTCCAAGACTGATGTGAAAATATAAGGACTTAAGGATGATCCTTGGTGTAATCATATCCCGATAGGAAATTCCTCTGTCACACCACCTTGAGTCTTCACACTAGTTGTAGCTCCGTCATACATGTCTTTAATTGCACGAATATATGCGATCCTTACCCTTTTCTTTTCTAACACCTTCTATAAGACCTCCCTTGGTACCCTATCATACGCTTTTTCCAAATCAATAAACACCATATGTAGATCCATTTTATTACTACGATACCTATCCATCATCCTTCTTAACAGGTATATAGCTTCCGTGGTAGATCTACCTGGCATAAAACCAAATTGGTTCTCTGATACTTGTGTCTCTCTTCTCAACCTCTGTTCTATCACCCTTTCCCATAACTTCATAGTATGACTCATAAGCTTGATCCCTCTATAGTTTCCGCAACTCTATATATCCCCCTTATTCTTGTAGATAGGTAACAAGGTGCTCTTTCTCCACTCATCTAGCATCTTCTTAGACCTTAAAATCTCATTAAAAAGCTTGGTTAATCAGCTGATTCCTTTTTCTCCAAGACCCTTCCAAACTTTAATCGGAATATTATCTGATCCTACTGCCCTGCCATTATTCATCCTCTTTAGGGCCTCCTTTACCTCGAAGGCTTGAATCCTTCGATAGTAGTCAAAGTTTTGATCTTCTTCCATCATATCTAACCGACCAAGGTTCGAAAGAGTAGTATGTTCTTCATTAAATAACTCATAGAAGTAGCTCTTCCACCTCTCATTGATCTTCTCATCTTGAGCCAAAACCTCTCCATCTTTATCCTTTATGCACTTAACCTGATCCAAATCTCTCGTTCTTCTTTCACGGCTCTTTGCGATTCTATATATTCCTTTTTCTCCTTCCTTCGTACCTAGAGACCGATAAAGACCCTCGTATGCTGTTGTTCTTGCTTCGCTTACAACCACTTTTGTCTCTTTCTTAGCCGCTTTATTTTTTTCCCAATTATCCGTATTACGGCACAAAGACCACCCTTTAAAGCATTCCCTTTTTGCCTTTATCTTTTCTTGTACCTTGGCATTCCACCACCATGATTCCTTGTCTCTTAGTTTGATTCCTCTAGATTCCCCAAAATTTTCTTTAGCGATTCTTCTAATAACTTTTGTCATCTCCCTCCACATCTCCTCCGCGCTTCCACTCCCTTCCCACTTTGCCTCTTTTTCTACCTTTCTTAGGAAGCTTCGTTGTTCCTCCCCTTTCATCCGCCACCAC
>JASCZI010000053.1:59237-77190 GCA_036250425.1 Stylosanthes scabra
GCTCTCTCCCGAAATAATTTTACAATTAATGTAAAATTTCCGATCGACTCTCTTCATCAAGAAGAAGTCAATTTGAGGGTTTGTCCTACCACTTCTATAGGTTATAAGATGTTCGTCTCTCTTTATAAAACATGTATTTGCGATGAGAATGTCAAAAGTTGAGGAAAAATCCAAAATAGTTTTACCCTCGGTATTGACCACCCCAAAACCATGTCCTCCATGTATACTCTCATACCCCGTCACTTCTTTTCCAACAAGGCCATGTTAAATTTTGGTATATAATGTTAGTTTAATTTTATTATTATTTTTTTTTTGACATTATCATTTTAATTAATTTATTCTAGCTCCTATTTATGATCCTTGTTGCCCCCTTTAATGTCTTTCCATTGTATTTTAGACTAAGGTTCAAAGTTGTAAAACACATTGTTTAATTGTTACATTATCAAAAATGCATTAGAAATTAAACTTTGCACTTTCGATGTCTTATGATTTAAGAGAACTCAAGAACACCAGTGTAGTGCAAAATATATATATATATTTATATATATAACAGAATTGATACTCGTTTTTTTTTATTATTATTATTATTATCATACATTATTATTATTATTATCATACACACAGAGACAAACTAACTAGAAACCCTTTCAACCAGAAGGGTTCGAACTTGAATTTGCCAAGGTGACAGTAACCACCAATTATTTGAATTAACAAATTTGGACTCTGTGTGACATTAGTAAATGAAATGCTAAAATGCTCATCTTACAAATTGTAATTCTGTTAAGCATCTAAGAAAAAGTGAAAAACCACCCCTTAAAAGCTAGATTAAGAGGAAGAACCACTCTCCTTAAATACAATATTAAGCATCTTATACTACTCGACGTGTGACTTGACTTTGAACGCCCTATAATACCTAAGTTCCTAACAATTTCTAACATGAAGGATTTCAGAGAGGATGTAACTGCCCTGGTTTTGCAAAGAAAAGAAAACATGGGGTTGATCTATGGGGAAATACTGATAAAGAATTAGAGATGTGGAATGATTAACGATGCTTATCCTGAGGGTTCATTTCATTGTGATGTACCAAACCTTAAACTTATCTATCCAAAAAAAATAGCAAGCACAAAACAGGGAAATCAAAAAGTTCTTTCATGACAAAATTCAACTTCAGATTAAGCATAAAGATATTGTGGCAATAATAAGCGGAAAAAATAAACTAATAAATCACCAATGCATGGAACAATAAACTTAACAAACATGGTCAAAAACAAGGATAGGATTAATTGGAAATTATTTTAAACTCAATAAATTTATCCAAAGGCGATGGTGTCAGCAGGGAAACGAGAAGTGTAGGAGTTCCCGAACCCCAAGAACTACAAAAGTTCTAAGAGAACTATAAAACTCCAAAATTGTTCTATATAAGCATTATTGATAGAGAGTTCCCATAACCCATAATTATTGAGCCAGAGAATTATGCAATGCTAAAATACTCAGATCTTGCAAATTGTAATTCTTGTAAAAATCAATACATATATAATATCAAGCTCATAGTCTTGAAAATTTGGAGGTATCAATAGCTTACAACTAACAATTACTTGGAGATAATGAGAAAATTGTGACGTTAAAAACCGTTAAATAAAGACTAGTACCACTTGGAAAATAATGACGGCGTTTTAAAAGCACGGGACAAAAATGGATTTCATAAGCAAATGTCCTACAAGTTCTTATTACAACAACAACAAAGCTTTTTCCCACTAGGTGGTGTCGGCTCCTACAAGTTCTTATTAAAATATGAAAAAGGGTAAGCATTGATAAACAAATAAGTTTTTAAAACTCCAAAAACCAAATACGTCTAATATATAAAATCTTAACAACTTTAACTGCTCTACTTTCCTTAACAAAAAAGAGGGGACAACATAGCAAGCACAGAATAGGAATTCAAAAGTGTTGTCATAATAAGCTTCAACTTCAGATTATGCAAAAAGATACTGCAGCAACAAAAACAATAAGCTGAAAAAGGAAAACAAAACAAGGAGCAATAAAGTTCAAAACTTGTTGGTTCTAACATCATGAACCAAAACAGTTCGCTATTTGCGGCAACAATAAACTGAGAGCTTCAGGCACATGAATTGAATGCTTTTTTACAATCATCTCATGATTCAAGAACTTCATCTCCATATTCAGGTCACTTTTAATAAGAGAAAAAATAATCATTTCTTTCATAATGACATTAAAACATTCATTATAAGTTATTCAAAAGTCAAACTAACTTTATTCAAAGAAAAGGGGGGTCTCAGGGTGGAGAAGAGAAAATTGTAGGAGTTCCCGAACCCCAAAGAACTACCATAGTTCTTAGAGAACTATAAAACTCCAAAATTGGTCTATATAAGCATTGACAGAAAATCCAGAATCCCATAACCCATCATTATTGAGCCAGGGAACTATGCAATGCTAAAATGCAGAGATTTATTCTCCTTCCTCTGTTCCTCACCATACCATTCATAGCTCGGAAAGATAAATAATAAATAAAAAGTTCACATATCATTCAAACACATCAAATGTTCTTGCAATCTATCTTTCTAATAATACTCAATGAAGAATAAAGAACATCAACCAACGAATCCGTTCGTCATATGTTAGCAAAACTTTGGTTTGTTCCCCAAAGTAATCAGATTAGCCGAGCCCACTAAAATAAACCTCAGACAAGACACAAAATAGACAAGTTATGACTATAGGCTAATTATGGCTATCAAACATTTTCCTTCAAGAATAAGAGATAAATACAACAAAATCTTGAAAGAATGAAAGTATTATTGTTACAACAAACCTTTGAATTGTGACATGTGAATGTGAATTGTGATTTTCTAATTAAAAATTTAAGAAAAAATTGAGGAAAAAAATAAAAAAGAAAGAAATAGTACTAGGATTTGTGGTTACTGGTTAGGGTTCTGTTTGTAGAGCCTGTTGTATTCTTCGAGCTCCTCGTAGTAGGTATCCCAAACGCAACGGACGCAACCGCTGCCGCAACAATCGCCGGGCTCCGGCTTCTCCGGAGGCGGAGGGATTTCTTTCGGGGAATTCTGCGGCGCCGGATGGGGATCGGGCTTCTTCTCGGCGTCCGGTTTGGGTTGCATCGGGTGCGACGCGGGTGTAATGGAGGCGCGTGCACCCTCGGTTGCCATGCGGAGAAAGAAGGGTGAGGATGATTGGTGAAGACGAGAGAGAGAATTGTTGTTGCGATTGAAAGGGAGGAGCTTTTGCGTGATATCGGAGCAGGTTGCTGCTCTCATGACCAAAGAAGACTCCACCACCACCTCATTCTATTATTTTTCTTCTTTTTTCGTTTCACCCTGTAACTTGTTTCTATTGGTCTTCTCCTCTTCTCTCTTATCTTTTTTATATTGGATGAAGGATGATGATTATTATTCCTCCCTTTTTGGGAGGTGGGCTGGTGCCTGTTAACTCGGAATCTTGAGATATTCTCCAAATCAATAGAAATTTAAAAAAAAAAAATTGAATAATATCCGAATCAATCCCTAAAAAAAGTTTGGAAAAGTATAACTAATAAATAAAAAAATAAAAAATAGAATATATGTAATCATAAAACATTCGAAATCAATTTTATAGTTTTAGAAATAAAACATCCGAACCTAAAAGAAATAAAATATTCAATTTGAGTTGTTGGCTGATGTTTGTTAAATTTTTATTAGTTATCTAGTATTTTTAAAAATGTTTTAGTGGAAAATTTTAGTTGCTAACAAATTTAAATCACAAAAATAAGACTAAAACATTTTATTTCGATGGACAAATCAAATTTTTATCAAATATAATTCTATTTGATTTCAGTGAATAGAAAAAATGAGTACATCTGAGTTGAGTTTAATTTAGACACTTAAAATAAGAGAAAATGTGATCTCCATAAAAATTAAAGGTGTAAATATTAAATTAAGTTAAAAATATATACAAAAAGAACATCAAGAAAGGTGATATTTTTGAAACTCGAGATTATCTAAATGACGGAGGACAAGAATAATTTGGTTCTTCGCATTTTGAGAATATGTAAAGAGATCCGGCTTCGAAGACGTTGGCGCATTGGGAGACAGATAGGTTTCCTGAGTTTCAAGCTGAAGTTAAATCATCTATAGAATTTGTAGAACCATTTCTCAAAGTCACAAGAACTCAATTTATCTTGTTTTTGGATTGTCAAGGGATCTCCCCAAACCCTAACAATTCCTACAAAATACTCTCGTGTCTTCTTGGATGCTAATTGACGACTGGCGCCTTCCACCTCAATAAACTTAAAGAGAGAGTCATCATTGCAAATTTTTTTCAAATCGTTTTCTTCTCTCTTTGCAACACAAAAATCATTTATAGACGATTCCAAATTATCTTAAATCAATCTCCATTGCCCAAGCTAAACAGATTTATCCGCAAAGAGTCTTTAAATAAACATGAAGTCTTCACTCCTTTGCTAATATCATCTTCTTAAGGATATCCAATTAAAGATATCACTGATTGCCATGTACTCCAAATGAGTATGAGAAAGTCTAATAGAGCACGAGAGGAAACATATTAGAGAACAAGAAAAACTCTAAAAAAACAATATTAGGTCACAGGAGAAAATTCTAACTGGAGAAAGAAAAACTCCCTAGCAAAACACTTACGAGATCAATTCCAATTTATAGATAGATTAATTTAAATTTTTTTAAAAAGACGGATATTACCTATGATGCACATATACGAGTCACGACGCGACATGAGACACGCAAATGCACCAATTTCAATTTTTTATATAATATAGGGACATCGCATGTAAAATATAATGTATTTTTTAAAAAGTTTTGCAATCATACTTTGATATTTGATTTATACTAAAATATAAAATTAATATTTTTAAATATTTTTTAAGTAAATAAATTATTTAAAATAATTTTTATTTTTAATAAATAATAATATATATACTATTTTTAAACTCATTTTAAGAATATAAAAATAAGAATATTTTGGTATATATAGTATGTTCGAAGAAGTATTTTTTTATTCATAACAATACAGATCGATAAAAAAAAAATACATATGAGACGATTATTGATGAGTGTAGTATACAAAATATGCCTTATATGTGAACACTACAAATCTACAATCCAAGGAAGTGTTAAGCTTTATAAGTGATTACTTATGTTTACTAACATTTGAAATTGATTTATTTAATTCTTTTTACTAAAATTTATTATATAGAATGATTTGTCTAATGAAATAAAATTTATTAGAAACTACTTTAGTGATTACAATTTATTGAGTACTTAGATTTTCGATTAAAAATTTCATGGGGGCAAATTTTTTTTTTTAAAGACAAACATAATTATCCTTTCAAGTAAGTCAAGTGGCTAGTACAAAATACATAACTCAACAACTTTTTGCATAGAAAAGAGGAAAATAAACATCATATATGTCGAACTATGATCTAAGAAGAGACACAACTTTCGATTACTGAAAATCTTAACCGGTGGAAACATGAATACATTTGAGTCCCTTTTTGTTTTTGATGAACGAATTCGTACTGCAACAACTTAGGATACATTGTCTTCTTCTCAATATAAAAATAAAAACGTTCTAAATCAAAAGTTTTAAATAAAATTATGTCCCCATAGTGTTTTCCTACTAAATCTAGCAAAATCTGAAACTTTATCCTCATAAAAATATCAGCCATAAAGGGATTAAAATACACTACCCAGAAAAGAAAAAAATACGACACAAAAATGTTATTTTGGAATCCAGATCTAGACTTAAAAGAAAAAAAAAAGAAGAAAAGAGGACACATAGAGAGAAAAAGAAGAAGGGAAAAGAGCCGGTATATGAGTTAAAGGAAAAAAAACAAGTAGAAATGAAGAAAGTGGGGGATGGAGGAAGAGGAGAGAGGGAGACAAGGACCACAGATATGGAAAGGAAACAAAGAAAAAAAGAGGAGTGAAGGTTGAGTGAAGGAAGGCATAAGTTGCCTAGAGTTGAGCGATGGAGGCCCTTTGATGCTACTATTTAGGAGTAACTGGAGTAGAAAGAAGATAAGAAAGAAAGTTTTAAGAAAGAGGATCATGGTGACAAATTTGAAGTATTGCTAAAAAAAATTTAGTACTTTAGAAATTAAGAAAATAGTGAAAATGAATTTGAGAAACTTTAATTTATATTTATTTTCTTTTCTCTTTAGCTAACATGTGTCACAAAGGCACAATACAAGTATTATTCATTCATTCTCAATCTATTGATTAGTTTGGTAAGTAACTTGAAATGCTGGCTCCAATTTCTCTTTCAAATATGAATTCATATTTTTAGTTTGGGATGGAGAATTTTTTGTGATTATAATGTTATAAGAGTTCTCTATTTCTCTATTTTATAATACACATAATGTAATGACAATTAATAATGAATATTATTCAAATAACGAATTGAATGGATGAATAATATATTATTAAAAATTATAATAACTAATATTTTAGAAATAATATAAAAAATAGCCGAATAGACACAACAGTGCCGCTAGGATATTACAAAGAGGATCAAAGAATAAATAAACTCTAACCTTTCTTTTTTTGACATGAAACTCTAACCTTTAATTATTCAAGTAAGACATTTTCTTGATGGATATCTAACATTTATGAATTTTTTTAAATAAAGCAGTTTGTTGTTTTTAATTTTAGAAATCCGAGCTACTATTCTATTTTTTTTAAGACCTTTTGTCAAACAAGTCAGTAAAAATTGATGGGGATACAATTTGCCAAATGCCAAGCATCAAAGCAATTTATCAAATCAAAAGATGCCAATGTGGAGTATTGTGCTTACTTTTCTAGTTTTCTCTATTTGTCTCCCTCTCGTTCAGAGAATGGTTAGAAGACTATACACAACATCAAATTCTGCTTTTCTTTGTCTATTTCTTCCAAAATATATTATTCCCTCATGTCATGGCAATAATATTATTTAAATATCCTCACTTTATAAAAAGTGAATAGTAATAGATTATTTGATCGATAAGTATTCAATTTAATTACTTGACAAGTGTCGTTTAAAAAAAATAAAACAAAAATTATTTAATGGACAAGTATTCTTATTTGATCGACAAGTGTCTAATTTAATTACTTGACAAGTGTCATTTAAGAAAAATTAAAGAAAAATTATTCAATGGATAAGTATCCAAAGTAATATTAAAAGTATATACTTGCAAAAATAGTGTTAAGAATATTTCATGATGTTATTAATACTAAGGTCATGTTTATAATGATGTGAAATTGATATTAATGGGTGATTTTAAGACTTTGAAAAAAGAAAGAAAAAATCACATTAAAAACAGGTATCTTTATATTGTTTGGACATAAAAAAAATATCTTTATATTATTTATTTTGGATATCTCTTGATATATATTTATATGTACATATTATTTTATTTAGTGTCTAAATGAATTTGAATAAGTGAAATTTGATAAGTAAAATTTGAAATAAAATGTAAAAAATTAATACATTTACTTATATATTAATAAATAAATTAGTTGAAATTAAAGTAAAATTGTGGATAGAGAGGGATGTATACTAGTTATCTATATAAGGTCCAGTGAAAACAACGAGACATATTTGGCTTCTGACTTTGTTAAAAGAATATCATCTAGAAGGTCCAATTATGTTGGCATTTTTTTTTTTTTGTTGAACAGAGACAAAATAAAGAGAAAAAGACAAAGGAAACTAATATAATTGAAACCTCCTAATAGCATCATTGGTTGAATACTTGAATCCAATCAATAATATCAACATCTCCAAGATCTCTATAAATTATATATGTTGTCAGTTAATTACACAGAAAAAATTCTCTAAAATAAAAATATTGATGAAGTATTAAAATTAAGAATTAAAAAAAAAATGTTTGTAACTTTGTACTAATTTTTTACATAGATTTTTATAGTATAAAATAATATTTTTTATTTTTTCACTCCTATTTTTTCGAATTTTTTAATACTAAAAGTTAATATAAAAGAAATATACACAAAAGTCAAACCGTAGAATTGTCATACAAAAAAAATACACATTTGACTATCCAATAATTTTAATTTAAAGCATTAATATTTCTAATATATTTGAGACGTGTAGCATATGAATTATGACCAATAACCGTTCGAAATACAGTGTAAGGGGTCCAAATGTCCAATCACAATTATTACATCTAACAATTCCTTTTGAAACAAGTAACAAACAGCCTCATAAAAAGAACAATTCCTTTTGACTCTAAAAATTTTGTGGAAATTAATAAGAACACCATGTCCATGGCGATGATGATGAGTGAAGTGAACCACCAAAGAATCAAAACGAACGGGATATGGATGCACATAGCAGAGCAAGGAACAGGGCCACTGGTTCTGCTGCTTCATGGGTTCCCAGAGATATGGTATTCATGGCGGCACCAGCTCAAGTACTTGGCCAGCCATGGTTATCATGCTGTAGCACCTGATCTAAGAGGATATGGTGATTCAGATTCTCCAATCAGCCCCACTTCCTACACTTTTATGCACGTTGTTGGTGACCTTTTAGGCCTCATTGACCACTTTGGGGAACAACAGGTAGGTCTCTCAAAATTCTACTCTCTCTTTTTCTTAGAGCATTTGTTACTTGAAATTTCGGAATGAAAAAAAAAAAAAAGCAACCTGCACATAACAAGATGAGACACTATATATTTGTATATAAATAAATGTGTTATTTAATATTTTATTTTGAATTTTATGAAACATGTATTATATAGTGTTTTTTAATTTATTAGTGTTTAATTTTTAGTGTATTACTATATACATGGTATTATTGATTTTACTCTTAATTCATTTCCTTTTGTTATTTTTCCTCCAAGAATACTAGAGCTTAGAAACATTCTTGAATGAATAGGTTGTTTGCAGTTTGTAATTTTGGGGGAAAAAAAGTTTGTCAAAATCTCTAAAAGGTTATTAATATTTTATTTTCTTTTCTTACACGCTAAATTCTTTTTGTTTGATAAATGTTTCAAAATTGATAGACAAAGATAAAAAGAAATTTATTATAGTTATATTTTTATATTTACCTTAATATTCTTACAAATACCAAATGAGATATAAAAGATTTTTTGATTAATTAATTACAATTATATGATCTAATATTGTGAAAATTAGAAAATATATGTAAACATAAAAAAAGTATTTACTCGTATTTATATATACATACATGTATAATGTATTGTTTTACAAACTTTTAATATGTATTTTGTATTTCATCAGCATGAATTATGTAAGATAAGATGGTTAATTTTGTGATTAGCTTTTCATGTAATATTGGTTTATTTGATGTTTTTGTTTGGAAGAGACTATAACCTTTTGAAACTTTTGAACACAAAATGAATGGAGGCATTTGTTGTTGGAGATGATTGGGGAGCAAACATTGGTTGGCACATGAGTCTCTTTAGGCCTGATAGAGTTGAAGGATTTGTTGCTATAGGAGTTCCTTACTTCCCAAGGACTCCAACTATCAAAACCGTTGAAGCTATCACAAAGGCATATGGTGACCATACTCATGTCTCCCAGTTCCAGGTACCATTCACACTCTTTCCTTAAATTATTGCTCCAAGAAGACATGTGGTGAATGATTCTTTAAATAGTGCATATTTATTAATGGTGAATTATAATATACATGACATCTGCATACAGATATTATAAAAATGACCACATCTATATGTAGAATCTCTGCACACTATAAGACACATTATTAATTCATGGGACATATAGTTATGTTACATATATATGCTTTTTTTCTTTTTTCCGGTTGAGAACGGATAATCTGAAATAGCAAAGAATGTGAAATAGAGAACATATAATCTGAAATAATACAGAGCAAATCATCAAAAATAATAGACAATATATCACCTATAGTTTCTCTCGTTATAAATACATGTAATTTTAAATATTTAAAAGTTTCTATTTTTATTACTTCAACAAGTAATTTTAAGACATTTTAAAAATAAATTACATTTTAAAACTCAAACTAAACCGTGTTGTTAGCAAAAAAATGTGACTTAATTTCAAATATTATAGTGAATTAGCTTTCCCATATATATTGCTTGAGGCTTGAGCCTTCCTCATTCAAAATTTGTTGCTAATTTAATTTGTTATGTGCTGGCTGCTATAAATTAAAGGAAGCAGGTCGAGCAGAGAGAGCATTTGCAAGATATGATTGTTTGACAGTGATGAAGAAGTTCATGTTAGCGACTTGGACCGAGTTTCTTGCTGCTCCTCCTGGCATGGAAGTTATTGATTTCTTGCCAACACCTTCTGTTTCGCCATCTTGGATAACTGAAGAAGAGCTCATGGTCTTTGCTGACAAATTTCAAGAGTCTGGTTTTACTGGTGCATTCAACTATTACCGTGCAATGGACCTGTAAGTATCTTTTTTATTTTCACTTGATTTTATAAGTTTAACCCTCACAAAAACTACCACGTTAAGGAACTTATATGATACAGATGTAAATAGCGAATTCCTAATAAAATATATGAGAGCCTATATATATATTCTACTTTAATTTTTATAGAATATAAATGCTAAAATCTGTATTGATGGTGTATAGTGTCTAGCGTGGCTGCGTGGCATTAATGGTGACAGTTTATGATTTTGTTTAATTTGCTTCGTCATTGCTAGAAGTAGATTAAATGATCATTATGGTGCCTATAGATAAATTTCAAGGAAGAAATGCGATTGAAATATCAAAAGATGAACTTGGTGCTAGACTAATCCGCAAGTCACTTAATACTCCAATTAAGCATCGCATTTGACAGAGATCAAGGGAGGGGCTTCTGCATCTTGTTTTCTTTTGGTTTGAACTTAACAAACATTATAAGTTTTGAACAAGCAAAAATCTAGGATTTCTTTTTTCAAGTTCTTTATAAAAAAACAACTTAATAAAATTTGGTCAAGTCCAGAGTAAAAGGTTTGAAGGAAGTAGGAACACATTGTAAGTGTAATTAAAATCCGAAATGAAAATCTAGCAAGTCCAAAATACTTTTAATAATTTGCACATAATTATTACATGGTAAATGGTTGCAGAAATTGGGAGCTTCTTGCACCATGGGATGGATCAAAGATTACAGTGCCAACAAAGTTCATTGCTGGTGAGAGAGACTTTGGTTTCAAAAGTGGAGGTACAAAGGATTATGTGGAAGGAGACACGTTTAAGAGTCTTGTTCCAAACCTTGAAGTAGTTATAATGGATGGCCACCATTTTATACATCAGGAGAAAGCTCAACAAGTTTCTGATGAAATCCTTTCATTCATCCGCAAATTATCTTCAGATTAAGAATTTCTGACACTTTCACTTTGTGATTATACAACTCCATTGCCATTACTAATTTTGTACCTTTTAGCTGTTAGGTATGATTTAAACAATAAATATGTATTCATCAAACGTTTAGATAAGCAGATTTAGGTGTACAATCATCATCATCATCATAATCATCGTCGTCGTCGTAATCATCATCTAATTATAACTTTTTTGTTTTATTTATATTTAAAATTTAGAAACATATAAATAAAATAAAAATTATAGGTGTAAATCAATTTTACCTAGACATGTCAAACTAATTCATTTATTCTATGCTAAACAAAAAATCATTTCGATATTAAATAAAAATTTATTTATGTGCTATTTGATATTGAAATGGTCTTGTATTTAACATAAAAATAAATGATTTAATTTGGCAAGATAGATATACACCTAATATTACTGTAAATAAATTATATAAAATAATTTTAGAAAAAATTATAATAATATCTTAATATTTCATTGATATTAAAATATAAATTAATATTTTTAATTGTTTTGAATGTTCTTTCTAATTATATAAAATATTTAAAATAATTTTAAATTTTAATAAATAATAATAAATACTATTTTAAACTCATTTCAATGAGTAAAGCTATTCATCCTTTTATGATTCATAAATCAGCAATAATATCTAATAATTAATTTATTTTAATTTTAATTATTTATTATCCTAATTAATAGAAGTTATATGTAGGTAATTTTAATTTTTAATTTAAAAATATAATAATTATAATTTCTCTTTTTTTAACGGTGTGACTAGATATCCTTTAACTTCATTCTTCAATCAGCCTTTGTTTTTTAAAATTTTAAAAATTTAATTACAACAAGAAAATTTAGATTTGTTGTTTTTTTTTCTCTCCTTCCAATCGAAAAACAACTTTTTTAATTCAAAATTTAAAAAATATATTAGACAAATTTAATACTATTTTATTTTAGTATAAAAAATTAATTATTTTAAACCCCAAACCCTATTCCATGAAAGTGTAAATCCTAATTCTAAACCCTAAACACCAACATTAGTCCCTAAATTCTAATTCATAAATCATAAACTTTAATCCCTAAATTTTGAATTCTAAACCCTAAAATCTAGTCCCTAATAAATCCTAAATCCTAAAAGAGAGAGAAAGAGATAGAAAATTATAAAATTTAATTTTAGAAAAAAATAGCAACAGACAATAACTTAACATAATAACTTAACATAATAATGATATTCTTATCATTTATTACATGTGAATTAATTATTATTATTACAATAATATTTTAAATTTAAAGTCCAAACGATGAAAGAGTTTTAAAATATATATAGGATTATTGTCTTTTTAACTACTTGTACGTGCCCACTTTCCATATTTTATAGAAATTTTAATTTAAAGCATCTTCTCCTTCTAATTCGATGATTCATGCATGGTGCTTTTCTTTTGTTTCTAGGTTTAATTTTAAAAGGTATTTACAATTTAAATAATTAATATTATTATTAATATTAATTAAGAAAAACGGTTAGTTATAGTTAGTGATCTCCTTTTGAAATCAGTAACGAAAATGATTAGAAATATTGTAATGGTTTGACCCATTAGTCATTTCCTTTTTAAAATGAAAAACAGAAATAATTAGAAACATTGCAATAGTTTGGCTAATAGCCTAATAGTTACAACTTATTATATTGTACCGTTTTAAATAAGTCACAATGCTTTATAAATCATGTTACAATATATGTTAAGATTGCTGGTTAGGTTTTGATGAATGACAACCATCGAAGGACTTGAGGATTCGCTTTTGAAAGGAAAAACAACAAACAAACAACTAAACAAGTCCACATGAATGAAGATCCTAGAATCTTAGGACTTAGGTAAAATTATTGTAAGAACCAAATACATTTATCTATCTCACACACACTTGAAAATTGTTTTAGAAAATGTTTTAAAAACAAAATGAAGTGTTAATAGCCGTGATACTTTCGTATATGTTTCAAAATATGTTTTAAATGATAAACATCTTAAAAGATTTGATCCATATACCTTATATATGTTTAAAAAGATAAGAAAAACGTTTTTGGGGGTGATTTTACACCATTACAGAATCGATTCTAGGCACAGACCAACGCCAGAATCGATTCTGAGGTGAAAATTTTGCAACGGTCATGTGCAGAATCGATTCTGGCAACCCTGGAATCTATTCTGAGTTCTGAAAACACTCATAACGGCTAGTTTTGACAAAATGACTCCATCCCACTTACTTCCCAACGTCTCTAAGGTTTGGGAAGTCTATAAATCGATAGTTTTGAGCCTTATTTCATACACAATATCAATTATAAGCTTTCTTATTCTTATACATCAATTTCTTGCTATTTTCAAAGTGTTTTTCATACACAATTTGAGAGATATTTCTTATTTGGTTCATAGAGCTTCATCTTGTATTCATACACTCTTTTTGTGAGTTACCAAAATTCATTTGCTTAATTTGTAAGATAAGAGATTGGTTCTCTTATTGTTTGAGTTGAGAGATTAAACACTATAGTCGATTAGATAAACACTCAAGGTAAAATCTTGAAGTTGTGATTACTTCGAGTGGAGTGTGTTATTGTAAGATCATGAGGTGTTAGGATCTAAAGCTCAAAGTTGTAAACGGTTTATCAAGCACCTTGAAGCTTGGTGATAGTGGAACTTCTCAATAGCGATTGAGAAAGAAGTAGGCGTAGGCAAGAGTTACGCCGAACTACTATAAATTTGTGTATCGTATTTCTATCCTTCATCTTTTATAATTAAGTCATTTATATTTTACAAGTGTCTTTGCAAAGTAAAAGATCCTTATAAGCACGTAAGAATCAACTTACGCCATTGGAAACATATTAAGCAAAACTCTTGAGTTGTTTAAATTCAAAGTTATTTACATTTTCGCAAAAATTTATCATTGTTGTTTAAACACTCAATTCACCCCTCCTCTTGAGTGTTGTGCTTATTGACTTTCAATTGGTATCAAGAACTATACTCTTAGATAAGACTTAACAGTTTAAGAGGAACGATCAAATGACAAACACAAGCTTCAACAACAACAAAAATGAAGGACTCTCAACAACACGTCCACCTCTTTTCAATGGAATTAACTATTCCTATTGGAAAAACAAAATGAAGATTTGGATTCGTGCACAAGACGTGAGAATTTGGAAAGTTGTCGAACAAGGCAACCATGTTCCAATGAAGAAGAGATGGAAATAAATCAATCGACATTGAAATTCCTAAACTTGAAAGTGAATTCAATGATGATGATTGGAAGAAGATTTCACTCAACGACAAAGCCATCAATTTCATTCGTTGTGGACTCAATGAAAATGACTACATGAAGATCTCAACTTGCGACACCGCAAAAGAGATATGGGACAAGCTTGAAGTAACATACGAAGGTACCGATCATGTGAAAGAATTAAAAGTTAGTCAATTAGTTCATGAATATGAAAATTATAAAATGAAGGAAGAAGAAAGGATTGAAGAAGCCCTTGAAAGATATTCCAAAATTTTTAATGGGTTGAACATGTTTGGAAAGAAAATTCCCGAGCGTGACATCATCGTCAAAATACTTCGAAGTCTAAGTTCCAAGTGGATTTCGAAAGTAAGTGCAATTCAAGAAGGAGTCCAATATCAAAGTGGCACTCTCACATTTGATCAACTAAGAGGTAACCTTCTAACTTATGAAATGACTATACTTGATTCTCAATATGGTGAACCCAAGAAGAAAAGCCTTGCTCTTAAGGCTTCATCACACGAAGAAGAGAGTGATGATAATAATGAAGGAGAAGAAGATCAAGACTTTGCACTTTTAATGAAGCAATTCAATAAATTTGCAAAGAAGAAGAACTTCAACTACAAAGATAAAAAGAAATCTCCTAAATGCTATGAATGTGGTGAAATTGGGCATATCAAACCAAATTGTCCAAAGTTGCAAAAAGGTGAGAAAGACAAGAAGTTCAAAAAGAAGCAAAAGGCGTACATGTCACGAGAGAATGAAGATGACTCCTCAACCGACACCGACAACGAAGAAGTCACAAATCTTTGCTTAATGGCCAACGTCGAAAAGGTTAGTGATTCTAACTTCTCTTTAAATGATTTACAAGAAATATATGATAAATTGTTAGTGAATTTGTTAAGTCCTCAAATGAAAATGAAGATTTAAAGAAATTAAATAATGATCTTCAAAAAGAAAATGATGATTTGAAAATTCAAAACAAATCATTTGAAAAGGCCAAAGCAAAATCAAATAATGAATCATGTGAGTCTTGTAAAGCACATATTCATGACATAGATAGATTGAATGCATGTTTAGCTAAGTTTAATGAATCATCTAAGAACTTAGATAATATGTTAAAAAATCAAAAGCATGTTAATGATAGAAAAGGTGTTGGTTATGATACAAACAAAGCTAGCACTTCTAAAAATGAAAATAAAAAGGTTAGGAAAACTATTAGACAACCTCAAGGTAATAAGGCTAATAAGGTTAGATATCAATCTAATAGACAACCTCCTCAACATGCATCATATCATAATCATAATCAAAATGCATATAAACAATCATTTAGGAAACCATATAGCAAAATGCCTAGAATGCATAATCCTCATGTCACATGTCATTATTGTAACAAAATAGGACATATTGCACCAGTTTGTTTTACTAAGATTAAACATATGCAATTTCAAAATGAAGGCATGAGATGGGTACCATATGGGCGATTTGCTCATGCTAACCCTCAATGACCCAAATTCATGTGGGTACCTAAAACAAAATTTTGAATTTATTTTGTAGGAATGCTTGGGAGCAAAGAAATCGAAATGGTACGTGGATAGTGGATGCTCCAAGCATATGGCGGGTGATGAATCAACGCTAATCAACTATCAATCCATGGATGGAGGAAATATCATCTATGGAGACAACTCAAAGGGAAAAGTGATTGGCATTGGAAATGTTGGTGAGAGTAGCGATTCATCTTTAGAAAATGTGATACTTGTCAAAGGTTTAAAACATAACTTGATGAGTGTTAGTCAAATTTGTGACAAAGGAAACTTAGTCACTTTTGATTCAAAAAGTTGTGTTGTAAAAAGGCAAGACACTAATCAAGTTGTGATGGTTGGACAACGCTTTGGAAATATCTACATCATTAGTTTAGATGAAGTTTCATCAAATGATGTGAAATGCCTTGTTAGCAAACATGATGAGACTTGGTTATGGCATCGTAGAGTTGCTCACGCTAACATGGACCACCTTAATAGGTTGGTTTCTAAAGAGCTTGTAATTGGTTTACCAAAACTTCGTTTTGAAAAAGACGTCCTTTGTGACACATGTCAAAAGGGTAAACAAGTAAAGGCCTCTTTTAAACCGAAAAACGTTGTTTCAACTTCTAGGCCATTACAACTTTTGCACATGGACTTATTTGGTCCAACTAGGACTATGAGTTTTGGTGGTAATTACTATGCTTTGGTTATCGTGGATGATTACTTTTGATATACATGGACTTTGTTCTTAGCTAACAAAAGTGAGGCATTTCGAGCATTCCAACGTCTTGCCAAAGTAATACAAAATGAAAAGAATATAAACATTTCTTCTATTAGAAGCGACCATAGTGGTGAGTTTGAAAATGATCTTTTTGAAAAGTTTTGTGAAGAAAATGGCATTGAACATAATTTCTCGTCTCCTAGAACACCACAACAAAATGGTGTGGTTGAAAGGAAAAACTGTCATTTAGAAGAAATTGCGAGAACTATGCTCAATAAGGCTAATATTCCTAAGTATTTTTGGGCGGATGCGGTTGGTACCGCGTGTTATGTTATGAATAGGATTGTCATTAGACCTATTCTTATGAAAACTCCGTACGAATTATACAAGGGAAGAAAGCCAAATATATCCCACCTACACGTCTTTGGTTGTAAATGTTTTATTCTCAATAATGGTAAAGATAATATAAGCAAGTTTGATGCTAAGGCTGATGAAGGAATCTTTCTAGGTTATTCATTAACTAGTAAAGCATATAGAGTATATAACAAACGTACTATGACTATGGAAGAATCTATACATGTTACTTTTGATGAATCTAATCCTCTTTCTCCATGAAAGAATATTGTTGATGATGAATTTATAGAAAATTTTGATTCACTAAGCTTAGATAACAAAGAAAAAGAGAAAGAAGCTTCCTCAAGTGAAACAAAGAATGATGATCAAGTGGAAGTTATCGAAACAACAAAATCAAATGAACTTCCAAAGGATTGGCGTACATCAAAGGACCATCCTCTCGACAACGTCATTGGTGATGTCTCAAAAGGGCTAACAACTAGATTCTCTTTTAAGAATTTATTTGCATTTAGTGCTTTTGTTTCTCAATTTGAACCTTCATCTATTGAAAATGCAATTGATGATGAACATTGGACTATGGCAATGCAAGAGGAGCTTAACCAATTTAAACGTAATGACGTTTGGGAATTGGTGCCTAGGCCAAGTAATCACACAATTGTTGGAACTAAATGGGTTTTTAGAAATAAATTAGATGAAAATGGTACAATTGTTAGAAACAAAGCTAGATTAGTAGCTAAAGGTTATAATCAA
>JASCZI010000053.1:85105-123626 GCA_036250425.1 Stylosanthes scabra
GTTCTATCTTATATCTAGTTAGTGATGTCAATTTTCTCCGACGACGTGATACTCGCAGGAAGTTACCCATCAAGGGCGGATTGGAATATTTTTCCACTGCAAGTGGCGAGCACGGGTATCCGTTTAATAAACAGGATGAAGAGAGAGGTACCCGATCCGTGGGTATCTATATAATATCCGCAAACATAAAATTACATAAATATCAACCTTAAGTTTTATTTTATTCTCCTAATTAAATACAACTTAAGATATATTAATAATGATAGTTATATTATCACAAATTGAGAACACATTGTTTACATAACACAATTAAAAGTAAATTGATCGGTTTTGACCAATTTAACAATTTCTTATCAGTTTTTTAAATGATATTTTTTTCTTGTAGACTGAATCATGATGATTGCCGGTTCACAATTTAATCGGTTCACTAAAAGAGCAATTACTATTTAAAGTTATTACTAAATAGCATATTTAACTCTGTAAAATCAAAATTCAAATTTTCTTTTCTTTCTAATTCAAGAAAACAAGCTTAATTGTATTACAAGTTTTCTTTCTTATTTTAAAATTATCTAGAAGTGTATTTTAGTATTTTAAAATCAAACTTAAACTACAAAAACATTTTAAATTCGTGCAATAACGTTAAATCTTAAAAAGATATTTTAGACATGAAATTTTTTAATTTTATAATTTTAATTCAAAATTTTAATTTTATATGCATTCAAATAACACTAATACTAAAAAGATTTTTTATTTTTATTACTATTTAATATAAATAACTTTATTCTTTTTTTTGTTGACTTAAATAACTTTATTCTTTTGAACTTAAATATAAAATATTACTTTTTAAAACAAATAAATAAGTTAATCTAAAAAAATAATTATTTTTATTATTAACCAAAAATATTTTATTTTTAAAAAATTAAATCAGATGTCTAACTTTAAATAAAAATTTAAAAATAAAAAGAATACACATTCTCTTTCTCATTAATTATATACACTTATTCTCTATCTTATTAATTAGGGACCACTAAAACTCCATTTACTTTTACTCTTAGAAAGGTTCATTGATTCACCAAA
The DNA here is from genome assembly GCA_036250425.1 of Stylosanthes scabra. Lineage (NCBI taxonomy): Eukaryota > Viridiplantae > Streptophyta > Magnoliopsida > Fabales > Fabaceae > Stylosanthes > Stylosanthes scabra. Next base: position 86,183 of record JASCZI010000053.1, read on the forward strand.
CTTAAAAGGACCATTGTAACATGCCACCGTAAAAGATCCTTATAAGCACGTAAGAATCAACTTACGTCCTTGAAAACATACTAAGCAAAACTCTTGAGTTGTTTAAATTCAAAGTTATTTACATTTTCGCTAAAATTTATCATTGTTGTTTAAACACTCAATTCACCTCCCTCTTGAGTGTTGTGCTTATTAACTTTCATGCTTTACTCTGCTGAACTTGAATGTTCAGCATGCATTGAACCTCGTGCAATGTGTATATATATCCCTTGCTAATTTATATTGGCTATTTGCTAAACAATCAAGTGTACTACTAAATTCGCCTGTTCAAGAAGAGAGTCAAAGTTCTTATTATTTCTATATAAGAAATTCATAAATTTCATTGTATCTTAAGAGAGTATTGTCATGAACACTATAATAACTAAGTATGGAAACAAATATCTCTTTAAAATTGTTGGGTATTTTATATTTATCGTTTGTTCTCAACAACCAATAGGTCCATGCCATGAAGTACTCCTTGTATTGATAATCATACTATATTATGATTACTTTTTTTATTCGAGATATTATAATAAGAGCATTACTATTGTAAAATAAAAATTTAAGAAAAAGTTTTGGTAGCCAATATTAGAGAGATAATTGGAAGCAAATATTATTTTTCCTTCTTTTTCTTTTTCCTTTTATCATCCACTATTTTTTCTAATTATACTCATTGGCTTTCTATCGGTCCCCTAACGTTGGTTCCGTAGCCTTACATAAGAGCATTATATTATTGCTATACAGATAACCTTAAAAATCGTTAAAGGTTGCCGGCCATCAAATCAGTAGTCCTTGTATTGATAATCGTATAGGAAGCGTTTTTGGTATACCTGGTAAATTAGGAGTTCCTATATTTTTAGCCGTTGATCTTAATTAATTTTAATTATAAAAATATATATAATCAAAATCAAAAGTTAAAAATACAAGAACACCAAATGTTCCTGGTATACTTGAAACACTTCCAATCATATATACTATTGGAAACATGTCTGGTATGCTTGGGAACACGGGTATTCCTGTGTTTTTAGTCGTTGATCTTAATTGCATATACATTTTACAATTAAAATTAATTAAGATTAACAGTTAAAAAACATAAAAATATCAGGTGTTCCTGGTATACTAGAAATTTTAATATTTAAAACAAATTATGAATAAACTTAAAGATATTCATAAAAGCAAAACTAAAATAGGAAATTATAATGAAAATTTGTTTTAATGAATATTTTACATAACTGAAACTAAAAGCAAAACTAAAATAGGAAATTTAAACAAATTTGACATTCAGTTTTCAATTATGTAAAGATATTCAAAATAATGAAAATTTGTTTTAATTTTCTATTTTAGTTTTGCTTTTATGAATTACACAGAAAAAATAAAAATAAAAATAAAAAGAGAAATAAACTTGACCTCTAACTCTAATACTAGAGAAGAGAAGCAGAACTAGATAATAGTTGAAAAAGTCACCATAGAGATTCTAATATGAAGCCTAAACATTTGATACATCAATGAACTATTTCCCACAAGAAATAATCAAGGCATTACATATTTGGCAGATAGAAAAGAGAGCAAAATGGGTATTATGGTCGTCCAAGTACAGCATTCTCAATGTCTTCTCTGCTCAAAGCATAACTAAACCTCCTCTCCATATCCTTTTCCAGATTCCCAGGTCCACTCTTCAAATACCTACACAGAACTAAATTCTTTTCAATCTCTATTGACAAGTTAACATTAACAAGGGTTACAAGGGAAAATCCATCGTGAGCCTTCGCAATTCACAATGACATTATTACTCAAGGAATAGTTAGCAAGAATGTGTATGTCAACTTCAACTAAATAGAAAATATTTTGTTTTGACTTGCCAGTAGCCACTCTGATCTCCATTATTTTCTTGAATTACTAAGCATGTTCATTCTTCAATGACAGCTTTTAGATTGAATCCACTAGTAAATTTCATTAGGAAAACATACAATATCAATAGTAAAGAACAAACTGACAGCAGTAAATGATTAAAGATTCAATGTGAAATCTTATTCTTTGATGTTCAAACAAACTTCAGTGACAAGATTAAGGGTAGCTTGATGGTTAAATCTGTGCTGAAGTTAGTGAAAGAAATTGATGGTGATGCAATATATGATCGTTTGTTTTCACTTAGCGCTGATGTTTGAAGGTTCTTTAGTGATGTATGTTTGCAAAAGCTTGAAGAAAATGAGACACTATGCATAATGCATGTATAATATTTTTCTAAAGTTTTTGTTGTCTTTTGGGGTTTATGGGGAGCTTTAAAAAGTTGTATTTTTTTTTTTTTTCTTCTTTCATCTATGTGTTAGAGTAATTCTATGGTGACTTGGATGATCATGCGGATGCATGTTACTTTTCTATATTTATGAAGAGGTAGAGAAAGGCTTTTAATTTAATTTATTTGGATTTGAGAATTGAGATGATATTATTATTATTATTATTATTATTATTATTATTATTATTAATAATAATTATATTTGGTGTTTGGCATTTTTAATTAAAGATGGAATGTATTTTGATGAACCAAAGGAATATTCAAAGTAATATTTAAAATATGTTGCCAATAATTTTTTAGTATGATATTTTAGTGTTTAATAAACTAATTTTAATTATCAATTCAGTTTCTACTTTCTAACATCTTATTTTGGCAGACCATGTGTAATTATGGTTAGTATATAACTTCAATTTAGGTGAGATCATTGTTACTATGGATAAATTAATATATTAGGCTAAATATTTTGTAACACTCCAATATCAATCAACCATGCTGGAGACATGTTTAATCAATATCGAAGTACTACAGACGCTCCATAACTACTAAGTATCGTAGATTTCGAAAACCATTTAAAATTGAACTCATTTAAGTGTTGGAAAACCATAGTTCATATCCAAAATAGAGCCAATGACCATATTACACACACTGTAGTTGTACAAAACATATTTACATAGATACATAATCAAATGGTTCTATATACTCTACAACTGAACCTGTGAAGCTTAGGTTCGACCATGAAATACAGACTCTTAGCTACGTAATAGTTAGACATCCCTAGTTCTCCATACGACCACTGCGGAAGACTTGAAATTTGCGGAGACACTAAACTCAAAAGATCCGAGGGATTACTTCGTCGATTTTCCAAACTTGAATCTATACCTGAAAAGCCTGATGATATATACAGAGTGAGAATCCCCAACCCATGGATTCTCAATACGGATAAAGCGCCAAAACTACAATAAATAATCTAGCAGGATCACGAGAGGCAATCCTACTCGTCACTCGGGTTTTGTTTAGATTTCTCACAATCGTGACATGTAACTCTCAGCAACCCAACCCCCTATTCTACACTTGAGGCAATCACACCGCATTGGTATTATTTATTACCTTCCCTTGCCGGGTATCTCTACCTCTACATCATTTTAATCTCTTCTAGCATATCTAGCTCTTTACACATACTCATATCCATCTCTTATCTCTTCAAATCCACACACACGCACAAACAGTCACACATTCATACAAACACACAAACACATAATTCAAATAGTAATTACAAGCAATATAAGCAAGTAGGCACGCCCAAGCAATGTCACACAAATGCACATGATGCATGCCTGTCCCTACGGCCAATGAGCTCATTAGGTCGGTTATAAGGCCAACCCGACCTGGTCCGGTAGCTAACCAATGGACCGTCTCTTTGATCATACCCAGGAGGAAAACAGGAAGGCGATCCAAACCTTCCACCATCTCTCTAGAGGCGAACTTCACTTTCCCAGGAGGATAAACAGAGAAGGGGATCAATCATACCTTCTCACCGTCTCTCTGGAGTCGCACTTTAATTCTAGGAGGAAAATAGAGCTAAGGGGCCTCTTGCCACCTCCTCCCATCTCTCTAGAACTCAGAGGGAATCATTCACACCACCATGAGGAAAACAGGGCTAAGGCATCTCACCTTCCCACCATCTCACTGGGGCCTCGTCATAATCATCAATAATCATCTCATTCATCATCATCTCACTCATTATCTTCCCTCAAAGTTCATCTATCATCTTTAGTTACCATACATGAGATGTTAACTAGGTGTAAGGAGTAGTGAGTAAATCATTACTTTGAAAACTAGCTTGAAAAACAATGATTTCAGGGTTAGAATCGACTCTGGCTTGAGGTGAAACGATTATATGCCATCAATACTACAAAATCACGGTTCTGTTTCAAAATGAATCGATTCTACAAGTTTAAAATCAACTCTGGGGCATCCCGAATCAACTCTAAGCATTGAGAATCGATTCTAAAACTTAAATTTTGCTTCAGACATGATTAGAATCGATTCTAGGGGCGTAAGAATCGATTCCCTAGCTTAAAAACCTTTAAAAATCATTTCTGGGTCGAAACGAATCGACTCTGGATAAGTAGAATCGATTCAACAACTTCGAAAACACATTTTTGTAGCCCCTGGACAAATACGAATCGATTCTGCAGAAAACGAGTCGATTTTTTGGGCGAAAACAACTTTGACAGCATTTTCAGAATTTTCGCCCAACTTTGAAACCTCATAACTTTTTTGTCAAAACTCCAAATTCGTTCGTTCCAAAGCCATTTGAAATATTGTTAAACAAGCTTTAAAATCATATAAAGTTCTTGAATTCCTTCAAAGTAGAACTCAATTCAGGGCTCCCAAAAGTTAGCCAAAAATCAGTTTTTACCAAAAACCAGAAAATGTCATTTTCTCATTCAATTTCCTTTCAAACCATTTCCAAACTTCCTAAACACTTCAAAACCATATAATTCAGTCAAGCCAACAAAATCAACCACTCCTTGACATAAAATTGTTCAACATCACACATTTCATACATTGGTTACTAGGCCTTTCAAGACCCATTTTCATGCATCATCATCTTATCTTCCTCATCATCATCATCATTATCATCATTTCATCAACATCATTAATCAACATCATTCATCATCAATCAATGCACACAATTCAAATACTCAATCATTTTTCTTCAATTTCAAGTTATCCTAGGTCCAACTAGCCTAGGTGTTCACACTAGATTGAATGTTGTAGTGATAAATCTAAATCCATACCTGGACGCTAAGCTCAATGCTCATACGTGATTCTCTTCGCATCATTGAGTATCCAAGTACACTAATTCTACACTCACAGCTTCTCAAGCCACACCAACATCCAATTTCATCAACAAATAAACAACTACATCACATAAACACACAACCGACACTAAAAACTCCAATTCTCATCAACCTAGGGTTCAACAGAAATACCAAAAACATGGGTTGGAATGTTTTACCTTGATTCTTAACTCATGGGTTTCGAATATCATGCACAAAGGCATGTAGAATCATCACATAAACCATGAAACTTGAAAACATGCATGGTGGTTAAACCCAATTTCGAGCAGAAACTTGGACAGAGAAAACGAGATATGAGAAGGCTTACCCACTTGATGCATGCAGGATGGATGCGAAGAGGACGTCGAGAGCTTCGCGTAGCCACAAACCGTGCGTCAATCGGAGCTCTGGATTAAAAGTTATCGCGTCTGAAAGTTGGCGCGAGTGGTGAAAGAATTGATTCGAACCAGTTCTTGAATCAATTCTCCACCAGCTCTCTCTCTTTTTCTTTCTCTCTTCCGTGAATGAAGAGGAAGAATGAATAAGATTAGGGGCCTTGGGCCTTGCCCCCTTTTTGTATATCATTCTCATTAATGGCGTTCTCGTAATTTTGCGGTTTGGTCCGTTCCGGGCCAAACCTTTAGCGAAGGTATTCGCACTCGCGTTCTAAATATTTTTGTGAGCACTTCCATATACTCAATTCCATTTTATTTTATACCCGACGGCGCTAAGCCGATACTGTCATATTAGCTGACGGTATAGAGTTTACATATTTCAGATGGTATATTATATATATTATCAAAGAAAAGAAAGTATGACTTTTTTAAATAATTTATGTAGCGTATAAAGGGTTTATTTGGGTTATTGGATAATAGATAGTGTTGTTTGTAATTTTAATTCCTATTAGTCTTGATTAAATTACTTTTTAATTTTTTAAAAAAAATATTTAGAAAGTTAGCATTAATTAATAAGGCCATTTTTAGTTTCTACTTTTTTATTTTCTATTTCAATTTTGCTTTCATAAATTTTATAGACAGAAAATAACAAATGAAGAAGAAAAAAACAAGAGAAAAAATAAACTTTGATATTTGGTAAAATTTTTACTTTTCAAAAGTAACTTAAGAGAGTTGTCTTTTAAAAAATTGCTTTTTAAATGTCGTAGCACGTGTGTTTGATAAAATCAAATAAAATTGATCATTTAATAAGCACAAGCAACAATAATTGTGTTTGGTAAAATGACTTTAAAAATTTAAAATGATCATAATAGATATAAATGCAATAATAAATGCGAATATTTATTATTAAATATGGTTATTACTTTTTAATTTTGATAAGCACAACCTATCTTTAAAAAGCTTCTCCTTAGATGCTTTTAAAAGCACCCCTATCTTTTAAAAACTACAAGCACAAACACATCGTGTTTTTAATTTACCAAATATAAAATGAGTGCTTATATTTTCAAAAAGTATAAGCACTCCTCATAAAAATTTTACCAAACCCCGCCTAAGACTAATACTAGATATTAAAAAAGAGAAGTAATCTCAATAGTTATATCATTGCATTTAAATTTCATGTTATGTATCAATTAATATCGAAGTGAATTTTTTCTATGAATGTGTGACTGTGTGTTTTTAATATAGTTTATAGCTTGGACAAGGCATTTTACATCAAGCTCAAAAGGTAATGTGCCCACTCTTAACATTCCCCTACCCAGTTAAATATCCTTTAAACTTACTTATTACTAAGTTGTAATAGTTATATAGTCCTATGTTTTATTGGGACATTGTAAAAGTAATTTCATGCCTTTATAAAATATTGCCTTTTATCAAGCATTCAAGTCTATATTCTTCATCAAAGTCTTAAGATTACAATCATAATTCTCATAAGTACATATAATTTTTGTGTTTAAATATCAGACTAGAAATTATAATTTTTTTTAAACTACTCTCATTTTTAAAACTAGATAATATCTCCTTTTTTTATAAGTTGAAATTCATTCTCATTTAAATCACTGTATCTCATCCTTTATAGATAAACAAGGGCACTTTAGTGAATGGTGCAATTATTGATTAGACAAATTAAAATGAAATTGGATTATTGGAGCATATCAATTATAAGAAAATCTGTAGATTAAGAGCGAGGGGAAAAAAAAAAGAATAAACAGAAAATATGGTTGACACATAATTACTTAATTTAGAAAAATTAAGAAAAAAACAAGTATCCCCAAATTAACAAATAAAAGAACTAATAGCCTCATAATTAATATACATTCATAGTGAAAATTTAAAAGAAAGGAACAAGAAATTGTAAGAGTTGCTGGATATTATGATAGTGAGTTGTGTACTTTATGGAGTACTCAGTGATTTTATTATTTTTCATTTTTTTTCTCATATTAATCTATTGTAATTTTTTCTTCTTCTATATATTTTTTTCATTGAAATTCTAATTATATGATTCTATTAATTAATTATTAATTGTAATACTCTCTGGAGTACATATTAGATATGCAGTCAAATATTCACATTAAAAGTTCACTTCGATTAATAATTAATATAAAATTTAAACGGAATGATATAAACTATATATTATATATTCATTTAATTTAGATTAGAACATTCCATATATTATGTATAGTACCATAATGTTGCTCCATGTTATTATCAATGAAAATTAAATAAATTACATTTAAAATCAATATAAAGTAACTAAAAAATATTAGAATAAAAACATAATAAAAAATAAATTACTAATTTGATAAATTTGTTTATAATATAAATAAAAATATTTTTCGAAAATTTGAACAAACCCATCTTATTGTTACATGATTATTTACCTACTAAAGTAATGTAATTTTAATAAGATTATTGAAAAATTTCAAGGAGAAAGATTGAGAAAAAGGGAAAAAAATTTAAGGACTCAATAGCCTCCACCAAACCTCCAGATTCTCTATTGCCTCCTCCGGAGGGAGCCGCAGCAGAAACACTTGGGAAGCACCGCAACCACCTTTCTACAAGCTGAATTTAGATGCCTCTTGTGCTAAGGAAGGTGAGAGAGGTGCTGGTGCAATTATTAGAGATGGAGCTGGAGTAATTATGCTATCTGCCTGCTGGAGAATCTCAATCAACCTCTCCCCTTTGGAAGCAGAAGCTACAGCTTGCTTCTTGGGTCTTAAATTAGCCCAAGAGGGGTGTTTTTTTATCTCTGTGTGGAAGGAGACAACGTTCAAGTTATTAAAGCCCTACAACAATACAGTATACACAAGAATTCTTTTGGGCTCATTGTAGCCAATTGTAAATCTATTTTGCATACCTTTAGAATTAGCCAACTATCTCATGTCCAGAGATGGTAAAAGAGTGGCCCATAGCTTAGCAAATCTGGCCCTTACCTCTCAAGATTCATCGTGGGAGGAAGGTGCCCCTTCAGCTGTTACTAATAATTCAAAGGAACAACCACGCCTATTGGTCAGAGAAGAAGAAGAAAGAGAGGGTGAGACTTTTTCTTTTTTTAACTAAAAAGTGCTGTGATTTGAATGAACAGGAAGAAAAAATGAATTATATGCCTGCCTGCCTAATTATGTGCATTCAAATTTTTCAATTTGAAAAAGAATAAATAACTCTAAAAATTTCTATATCAGCATGGAAAGGACGGGTATGCTATATATAGATATATGTAATCAATGATATGAGTACATGTATATTAGTGAATGAGTATATTATTTTCTTATAGTTGTCCACACTCTCAAATTTAAAAAGAAATTAGAGTACAAGAGTACATGAGACTGCACCATAATTTTAAAAAAAAAAAGTTAAATTATTTTATAAAATTACAAAAATCTAATTAAGGTATAAAGATTCATAATAAAAAGCTAAATCAGCTATCATATTTAAATAGTAGGTTCGAACTGTTTTTTACATTAAATATTTGAGTTTAAGGTGTAAAAATATTTTCAATACTTCCTATGAAATAATCATTTCCATTGCTTAGTTTAAAGCGTAAAAACATCTCCAATACCTCCTATCAAATAGCTATTTTTATTATTAATTACTAAATTGTAACAAGTAATGTGTCCGTGTGTTTTATTGTTAGATATATAGAGGTAATTAAACAGTAGTCTTGAAAAGTCAATAATAACTTTATAATCTAGCCTATTATTACGAAAGATAATCATTTAGGATGAAACCCTTATGGATAGACAAGGGCACCACAATATTGCTTTTATGAGTTGCAATACTCCCTAGAGTACAAGATGCTATTGTTACTTTTGATTATCATTTTCTCATGTTAATCAATAATTATTTCTTTTCTTCTTCTACTATATATTTCTTCTGTTGAAAAATTAATTAAAGGATTCTATCAATTAATTATTGGTGTTTCAGTAGTACTCACTAGAGTACAAAAACTATATCAAACACTTCTTATATTGATAATATGAAATTTAAATGCAATAATATGAAAATTCCATTTTTGTGAATACCCTAACCTACATGAATGAATTGGTAAAATAAGTTCATAATCATGACTTGTTTTTCTTTTTAAGGTATATTGTGCACACAAAAAGTAAAGACGATTTTTTTTTTCTTTTAATATTTTTTGTGTTTAAATAATATTAAGTTTCAAGCGAAACTGTCCGGAGGGCATTTACTTTCATAAAAAGAGAAAGAATATAAAAATAAAGAGTCATGTGATAAATAATATGATGGGTCCCTTTTTATCTTTGTGTTTGCTCTTAGTATATATCATATTCATATACTCAATCTCTACGTGAGTATGAAAGATCAAGGTTCATGCATTAGGGTAGTACATGACCATCTTAGGCATATTCATCTAATCTAGGATAAAATAATTTTTTTTAATCGTAACTCTATTATAATTGAAATAAAATAAAAAGAGAAAGTTTTCATAATCAATAATTATTTGAACAACACTAATTAATAGATGTTTCTCTCTTTTTTCGCTTCTTTCTCCTTTTTTCTAACTCTTTTCCTCTTTTGTTCTAATCGATTTTTCTTTTTTTATACTTTTGTTAGTCAGTGTTGGTTATAATTCATTAATTACGTAGCATTATTGAAAAAAAATAAATATATGCGTATAAAGGAAAGGTATTTACAATTTAAATAATTAATATTATTATTAATATTAATTAAGGAAAACTGTTAGTTACCGGTAGTCATTTCCTTATGAAGTCAGTAACGGAAATGATTAGAAACATTGCAATGGTTTGGCTCATTAGTCATTTCCTTTTTAAAATGAATAACGGAAATAATTAGAAACATTGCAATGGTTTGGCTAATAGCCTAATAGTTACAACTTATTATATTGTACCGTTTAAAATAAGTCACAATGCTTTACACTGTTGAACGTTCAGCATGCATGGAACCTCATGCAATGTGTATATATATCCCTTGCTAATTTATATTGGCTATGTGCTAAACAACCAAGTGTATTACTAAATTCATTTGTTTAAGAGAGTGGAATTTTTTATTATTGTTAAATAAGAAATTCATAGATTTCATTGTATCCTATGAGAGTATTGTTATCAACCTTATAGCAACTAAGTGTGGGGACAAATATCTCTCTAAAGATAGGATCCAATCGTGCCTTGAAACCTAATTAATTATTATTCTTGCCATTTTCTATACACAAATTAAAATACCCAACAATTTTAGAGAGATATCCCTTGAAAATGGCTCAAGATCAAAACACTACTTTCAAAGTCATGAATCAAGAATTTGTTAAGTTGGATCGCTTTGATGGAACGAACTTCAACCGTTGGAAGGACAAAATGATGTTCCTTCTTTGAATTCTCAATCTTGCATATGTGCTGTGATACGAGACGGAAGCCAGAATAACACGAAATCAAAGAAAAGAAGAATCATTCTACCTTAATTTGATTTCCTTATGCAACAGTTAAGGATATTACACACCTCACCGTTAACACCCAATGCAATAGTTAAGGATATTACACACCTTAGCTATTCACACTCAAGTTTCATCATGAAACCTTAAACATTTTCATTCACCAAAATTAGGCTGAGAGTGGCTACAAGTTTTAGAGGCTTTTTATACTTCTTATTATCAAAACCCTAATACAAAGATTGACTAAAATAAAATGAGCCAAGTTACAATTGGGCCTAAAACAATAAAATAAAACAAATATAAAATGAGTATTGAGAATGACCACATAACTTATTTAAGCTCTCAATTTTTCCTCCAAATCTCATATCATTCTCCCACTCTTCAAAAAAGATTCGTCCGCGAATCTTGTTTAAAATGGATACCAATCAAAACGACAAATAACCGAACTTTTATGCATGCATTTTATTTAAGATCCCTTGCACTATCAAATGTAAAGCAGACAACAATTTGATATATGTTGAATATTTGAAATATACCCCATGTAGATGCTCATGAAAATATGCAGTTGCTTGTCTTGCCTCTTGTCTATCCACTTTAAGGCCTTCAATACTCACCATAATACCCATAAAATTCTCAAAAGGTAACATAGAAGCACATTTTAAGTCTTCCTCACAATTCTTGTTTTGTTTCTCAAAAATCTTTTGTTCACATTCACTAAAACAATCACTCATTGTCTCACTTTCTTCTTTTCTCAATTGCTTCTTTTGTTCCTCTTGATTGTCACTTTTCTCACATCCTAAAATTTCTTGTGAGACTGTTTGCATCTTTGGTTCTTCTAAGACCACGTCTTCACTTACAACATCTTCAAGTAATTCTTCCAAATCTACTTTAGAAGAAGTAAAAGCGGGGTTAGAAGAATTTAACATTTGAGGGTGATCAATAGGATGCGTCTTCAAGTCTGCAACCTTGAAAGTTGTCGTATTATCAATTGTCCTGTCAGACTCTCTTGCAGAAATAGAATTGAACCATGCTGCCAGACGTTGTTGCTGTCTCTCGCCTAAATGGCCAAATTGAGTAAATCATCCATTGTTGCATAATTGTAGACTTCAACCTCATCTGCAATATCTTGGTTTAACCCAAGCAAAAAGCGCCCTATAAAAACTTCAGGACATTTGTCAATATTGGCCTTGTTCATCAAATCCTGTAGTTGCACGTAGTACTCTTTGACAGACTTAGAACCCTGTTGTAACTTACGAAGCTTTTCAAAAGACTTCTCACAGTATGATGAAGGCACAAACCGGTTCCTCATGATTGTCTTCAGCTTATCACATGTGCGAATTGGTCGTCGCCCGCACCTTCTTCGAGATCTCTCTAAGTCATTCCACCAATCAGAAAATACAGCTGCTACCAATTTTACTTTTGTTTCCTCTGAATGGTTGCAACCTGCAAAATATGAATCTATCTTTCTTTCCCAGTAAAATAAGTTTCAGCATCATCCCTTCCTTTGAAAAAGGGTACTTGCATCTTGAAGGCTCTTCTTTCATATGTGAATACTTCATTATCACTATCATAGTCCTCAATCATCGTGGCTTCTAATTTGAAAACCTGCAAAAATGTTTTAGAAAGGACCTCACAACGCACTCGCTCACGTGTTTCACTCAATAATGAGCACTCGTGTTTACTCTCAAAAATGGCTTTTACTCACTAATGTACTCACAACTCTTGCCTTTTACCACTCTTAAAGTCCTTTAATTGTTGCACTTTATAAACCAAATAAAAATAGAGAAATTCAATAAGAACAGAAGAGGACACACTTAATATGGGGGAAAAAATACAGATGAAAAATAAGACCAAACCAACAATGAAAAAAAAATAAATGAAATATCAAAAAATTATATGAGTTGCTGTTCTCATCAAATACGGCTGCTTCTTTTTTTTTTAACAAGAACGCTATTGCTTCTATTTTGTTTCTTTCTTTTTTTTAACGCTATGTGCGTTGTTTTTTTGTGTCTTTTTTGTTTTTTTTTTTTTTTGAAAAGGGAATCAATCCTGGTTGTTGAGTGGAATAGAAAAGAAACTGAGAATAGTGAAAAACAAAAATTAGTAAAAGACAAGGGACACAATAAGCAAGAACAAGAATTTTAAAAGAAGGAAAAATAAAGAACAAACTCAAAAACAATGAGACCACAATGACAGATATAAGAACGAAGCAACAATAAGAACGTAAACTAAAAGAAACTAAATAAATAAAAATAAAAAGAATCACCGGAATGAAAGGCTGAAGACAACGAGTTTTTTTTTATATAATTAAGCAAGACACAAGATGAACAACACAAAGACAGATAAGAACTAATCCGATACCTGAAATCTGATACCAAATGATACGAGACGGAAGCTAGAATAACATGAAATCAAAGAAAAGAAGAATTACTCTACCTTAATTTGATTTCCTGATGCAACAGTTAAGGATATTACACACCTCACCGTTAACATCCAATGCAATAGTTAAGGATATTACACACCTTAGTTATTCATACTAAAGTTTCATCACGAAATCTTAAACATTTTCATTCATCAAAATTAGGCTGAGAGTGGCTACAAGTTTTAGAGGTTTTTTATACCTCTTATTATCAAAACCCTAATACAAAGATTGACTAAAATAAAATGGGCCAAGTTACAATTGGGCCTAAAACAATAAAATAAAACAAATATAAAATGAGTATTGAGAATGACCACATAACTTATTTAAGCTCTCAATTTTTCCTCCAAATCTCATATCATGCTGGATCCAAAGACTACACCAATTGTCGATGCTGCTAAAAATGCCATAAAGGAAGAAAAAGAAAAGATTCCTGAATTGAAGAAGAAACGTGATGATGACACTTTTGCATGTCGAGGCCACATTCTCAATACTTTATCCGACTGATTCTATGACCTCTACGTGTCAATTCAGTGACCATTGGAAATTTGGAAGTCTTTAGAAGAAAAGTACAACACTAAGCGACAAGGAACAGATAAGTTTATTATGCTTAAGTATTTTGAATTTATGATGGTTGATACTATGCTTGTTATGGATTAAATTCATGAATTACAAATCCTTGTTAGTAGACTTCGTGATCTACAAGTTGTGGTTCTTGAATCATTACAAGTTGGAGCAATTATTTCAAAATTGCCTTCATCTTGGAATGGTTATAGGAAGAAAATCTTACATCTTGGTGAGGACTTCACAATTGAGAAATTACTAAGGTGTATATGTATAGAAGAGGAAACTTGAAAACGTGATGCCGTGTATCTTTCTCAAAGTTCTAAAGTGAATCACGTTGGTGAAGACAAAACCAACAAGGAGAAAATGAAGTTCTCAAAGGATCCTAAGCAAGATAAGAAGAGACAAAAATAATGTTATCATTGCCACAAGAAAGGGCATTATTATTACATCAAAGATTATAGACTTCTGAAAAAGGAAGCACCAAAAGCCAACCTAGTGAAAGAAAATGCCTTTGTTGATATGGTTACCGAGAAGGTACAAAGTATGCATATTAGCATGGTCACCGAACTCAACATGGCAACAAATGGGAAATCACTTGAGTGGTGGCTAGATTCTGGGACAACTGTTCATGTTTGTAATGATCGCCACCAATTCAAGACTTATGAAGAAGTGAACAATAAAGAGGTCTTTGGACAATGATAATTCGGCCAAAGTTTGTGGTCAAGGAACTGTAGAATTGAACTTCACATCCAGAAAGAAATTAAGTTTAATTAATGTACTTCATGTTCCTGATTTAAGGAAGAACTTAGTTTCTGTTAGTCTCTTAAGAATGATGTATTTATATGAAAATGATATTGTACCGAAGGCATATTTAAACTTGGTATCAATAATGAAATGAATGTTTCTTTATATGTTGTTGATTCTTGTGATTTATGGCATAGTAGATTAGCACACTTAAATTACAAGTCAATTGAATATATGCATAAAAATAACTATATTGATCTTAGTAACAAAGATTTTAATAAGAAATGTGATATTTGTATACAATATAGCATTACTAAGAAACATTTTCCTAAAGTTGAAAGAAATACACATTTATTATAATTAATTCATAGTGATATTTGTGAATTAAATGGAAATATTACTAGAGAAGAAAAAAGGTATTTTATAACCTTTATTGATGATTGTTCTAGATTTACATATGTGTATTTACTTAGAAATAAAGATGAAGCATTTGAAATGTTTAAGAAATATAAAATGAAAGTAGAAAATATGCATAATAAGAAAATAAAAACTCTTCATAGTGATAGAGGTAGAGAACATTTTTCAAATGAATTTGATAAATTTTGTGAATTACATGGTATTGTGAATGAATCTTCCGCTCCGTATACTATGCAACAAAATGGTTTAGCAGAAAGGAAAAATTGTACTTTAGTGGATATGGTTAATTCTATGTTATTAAATTCAAAGTTGCCTTTTAATTTGTGGGGTGAAGCATTATTGACAGCATGTCATGTCCATAATAGGATACTATCAAGGCATAGAAAGGTTTCTCCACATGAAATATGAAAAGGAAGAAAACCTAATTTAAATTATTTAAAAAGTGTGAGGGTGTTTAACCTTTTATCGAGTTCTTGATCAAAAGAGAACCAAATTGGGTCCAAGAGCCATGAGCACGTTCATTGCATATGCTCAAAATTCTAAAGCATATAGAATATTAGACTTAGTGTCTAATGTGATTGTTGAATCAAGGGAGATAGAATTTATTGAAAATAAATTTATTAATGATTCAACATCTAATTCAGAATTTCCCCCAAACTGATACTAATGTTTCAAAAGAAATAAATGATCAAAATAATAAACGTCCAAGTGACAAAGAATGGACCATACCAAGAAAGAGCTTAAGGGTGAGAAAAGAAAAGGATTTAGGTCCTGATTTTATTTCTTCTCAAGCAATTACCTTTTTGGTAGAAGGAACTAGGGATTTTGTAACAAATAAAATTCCTATTGTCATGAACATAGAAGGTGATCCTCAACGTTTCAAAGAAGCAATGGCTTCTAGAGATTCTGCTTTTTTGGAAAGAAGCAACAAATGATGAAATGGACTCAATATTATCAAATAATACTTGGGTCTTGGTTGATTTACCTCCAGGATTAAAAGCCTATAGGATGTAAGTGAGTATTTAGAAGAAAATATAACACTCATAGTTCACTACAAACTTTTAAAGCAAGGTTAGTGGCCAAGGGGTTTAGACAAAAAGAAGGTCTATACTATTTTGATATCTACGTTCCTTTGGCAAGAATGACTTCTATTAGAACTCTTATAGCATTAGCAACCATTCATAAACTTCATATACATCAAATGGATGTTAAAACGACATTTCTAAATGGAGATTTTAATGAAGAAATTTATATGGAACAACCGGAAAGCTATGTGCTATCCGGTAATGAAAAGAAAGTATGTAAACTAGTTAAGTCATCGTATGGATTAAAACAAGCGCCTAAGCAGTGGCATGAGAAGTTTGATTAAGTAATGATATCAAATGATTTCTCATATAATAGTGCGGAGAAATGCATTTACTCAAAATTTATTAAGGATTATGGAGTAATTATTTGTCTATATGTTGATGATATGTTAATCATTGGTACAAATTTAGAAGGCATTCGTGCAACAAAGGAGTATCTAACTTCTAAGTTTAAGATGAAGGATTTGAATGAAATTGATACAATCCTAGGCATAAAGATGCATAATAATGAAAATGGCTTTACTTTAAGTCAATCTCATTATATTAAAAAGGTATTGGAAAAGTTTAATCATCTCTTGATTAAGGAATCCAATACATTGTATGATCCTAATTTTAAATTAGAAAATAACATGGGGGGACCTATAGCACAATTAGAATATGCTAGTGCCATTGGAAGTTTAATGTATGTAATGCATCTCATAAGACCTGATATAGCATTTGCTATATGCAAATTATCAAGGTTTACAAGAAAGCCTAGTAATGAATATTGGAAAGCTATAACAAGAGTTCTTGGTTATCTTAAGAAAATCATAAATTTGAGATTACATTATAGTGATTATCCCGCAGTTTTAAAAGGTTATTCGTATGTAAGTTGGATTACAAATCTTAATGATAATAAATCCACTTCCTGTTGGATTTTCACCATAGGTGGTGGAGCAATAAGTTGGGTCTCAAAGAAATAAACATGTATTTCACATTCTACTATGGAGGCTGAGTTTGTAGCTTTATCAGCCGCAGGTAAAGAAGCGGAATGGCTTAGGAATTTGTTATATGATATAAAGTTGTGGTCACAACAATCGACAACCATTTCAATGTTCTGTGATAGTGAATCAACCATGTCTCGAGCATATAAGAAGGTTTACAATGGAAAGTCTAGACATATTAGTTTGAGACATGAGTTTGTGAGGCAACTAATTGAAGATGGTGTAATTACCATTACTTATGTAAAATCTCAAGGAAACTTAGCAGACCCTTTGACTAAAGGTTTGTCAAGGGATAAAGTTAAAAGAAACTACTGCTAAAATGGGGTTAAAACCTATTATTGTTAAATGATGGGAACCTAACCTCATTCTAGTAAACCACTAGTTTCGAGGTTTAATGGATAACAATAAGTTCTTTAACAACTGAAGCACTAAGGTATAGGATTTAGTGCTATATAAATTAATTAGGAGGGTGAGTTAAAACTCTTAATGGATTGAAAATGTTATTTATCAAAGGATTCCACCTATATGAGTATAGGAGTGGTGCCGCTCCGATCGAAAATTTTAGAGGTTTTATTCTCCTAAATATTCATGAAACCAGGATGAGCACAAGGCCATATAAGTGCTTAAAATTATAGGCTCTTGAACTTGGAGGGTACAAGTGACGTGTGTGATTTTTCGGTACTAAGATATGGAATATATGTTTAATTGATTAGACACCTACTATTTCGTTAGCATATTAAAAAATTTACACTAAAAGAATGTTTTAATCTTAGCGACACATTCTTTATACATATACTTGTATAATATTAAATATTGTAAATAGTAGGGGACTGAAAGGTATTTAAAATTTAAATAATTAATATTATTATTAATATTAATTAAGGAAAACGGTTAGTTACCGTTAGTCATTTTCTTTTGAAATTAGTAACGGAAATTATTAGAAACATTACACTGGCTTGGGCCATTAGTCATTTCCTTTTTAAAATGAATAACGGAAATAATTAGAAATATTGCAATGGTTTGGCTAATAGCCTGATAGTTATAACTTATTATATTGTAAATAAGTCACAATGCTTTACACTGCTGAACGTTCAGCATGCATGGAACCTCATGCAATGTATATATATATCCCTTGCTAATTTATATTGGCTATGTGCTAAACAACCAAGTGTACTACTAAATTCACTTTTTCAAGAGTGTGAAATTTCTTATTATTGCTAAATAAAAAATTCATATATTTTATTGTATCCTGAGAGAATATTGTCATCAACCCTATAACAACTAAGTGTGGAGATAAATATCTCTCTAAAGATAGCGATCCAATCATGCCTTGAAACCTAATTAATTATTATTCTTGCCATCTTCTATACACAAAATACCCAACACATTTCAAATCACCTCACTCTATTTGCTGGTAAGTTTTTACTTGTTTTTTTTAGGGAAAAATATGTTTTTGGTCACAAACGTTTATAGGTAAAATCAATTTGGTCATATTCGTTTTTTTTGACAAAAAATGATCACATACGTTTGACTTTTTTTCAAAGTAGGCTAATTTACGATTTTGCCCTCCATCAGTTATCTGTAACAACCCAAATTCATCTATCACCCACTCAAACCCGCAAACCCTAGAAGACAAAAAAATAAATAACATTAAACCCAATTCATCTATCACCCATACAAGACAATGGAAGAGAGAAAGAAGAAGGTGGCGCCGGCGGCATCCACTATCGCCGCCGCTGTCGCCAGAGAGAAGAGAGAGATCCACGGCGACCTACGAACGGCGGTGCAGGAAGGATTGACGGCAAAGAGCTCCTCCCCCCTTACCCACGTCGAGTTCTGCCAGGCTCCCTCTCTCTCTTCGAATCTGTTCAAGTCTCCTCTTCCTCAACAACGACGGCTCCTGGCGACGGCAGCTGCAACTTCACCGGCTGCTCCTTCTTTCCTCGACGACGAGCCGTGGTGGATGCTGCTGGGACGGCGACATGGCTTCTCCTTCAACCATCTCTCTCTTTCCATTTTCGGACTTCGTGGCAGCGCCATGGCCTGCCCTCGCCGGCGCCGTCGCTCCTTCCCCTTCTCCTTCAACCTCTGTTTCTTTCCTTATTCCTCTCGTGTGTTTCTGTGTGTGTAGCGTGAGTTGGGTGTCTGTTTTAGATTTAGGGTTTTCTCGGTTTGTGTTTGGTTCAATTGGGGAAATAGGGTTTGGAATTGGGAAATTTGGGGTTTCATATATGCTTTGATTGGATGATTTTGAACTTGGTTTCTGAGTTTTATAAGAATATATATACCTCAAATCTGTTGAAGGAAAGAAAAAGGTGCAATTTTTATTGTTGGTGTTGCATTTTGATAATCTTCAGAATCACTTTGTGGTGGTGGTGTTGTTGTTGTCAATTTTTCACTTTGTTGATGATGAAGATTGATCTTAGATTGATTGTTGAAGGAAGGGAGAGGAAGAAGAAACGGTAGCAGAAAACAGGCTGGGAAGTGGGTATTTTTTTTGTGAAAGGGCAAAAATGTCACAAAGGCCCATTTTAAAAAAGTTAATGAACATTTGTGATCTTTTTTGGTTAAAAAAAACGAGTATGACCAATTTGATTATACCAATAAACGTTTTTGACCAAAAACATACTTTTCCCTTTTTTATATATAGATAATATTCAATTGAATTCTTTTATGAAATTCGTACTTTTATTTTCTATTTGAGGAACTATTCGTAACCAATCTTAGGTGAACAACAATAGCCAATGAGCCGTAAAAAAAATAATAATCAAGCAACATATTTTTTCTCTAACTTTTGTGGAACACCACACGAGGCAAAAGCACCACCACCAACTCCTTCTGCAAACCCAACCTCCATCCTCTTAACCTATGCCATTGAAGCTCTTCCCCACCTCATCAACCGCCTCCCACCAGACCTCTCTCTCCAATAATCTCTCTTCTAACTACACCAGAGCACTCGCCAAAAACTCAAGATGTATGGCCATGGTGGTTGCGGTTTAATCACCTTCCACCGGGAGCAAGGAGCATGGCCATGGTTCTTAGCTTTCTGAGTTCATCGAAAGGTTCCGCCTAGGTTCGGACGGTACGACAGCAACGTGAATGAAAGTACACACTTCGATCTTCTTGGTGCCGTGGTCGAGATAGAAAGGAGTGTTGGCAGGGATGGTGGCACCATTGATAATGGCGGCGTTGGAGGAATCGAGATATCAGAGAACCCATAGAGAACCCATTGACCAGATTCAATGAGGATGGAAAGTTGTTTGGATGATCATATTTAATAATTTTGAAGGATCATTTTTATCAATTTTAGATGGTTACTTTTGCTTTTTAGATGATCTATTTCTTAGTTTCGAATGGTCTATTTTATTTATTTGGATGATCTATATTTTAATTTTGGATGATCATTTTTATTTTTCTGAAAGATCTATTTTTTAGTTTTGAATGATCACTTTTTGTTGGTTATTATTGGTTATAATTGTGTTGGCTACCTAGCAAAACTCTTTTTTATTTATATCAATAGATAAGATCCATAAGGTGAAAGACATTCATTTGATTATGTCGTTTAAATAAGCTACAAAATTGAGTTTTAATAAACCAATCATGCTACATGTACGCCTCTTTTCTCTAACCAAGTCAAACGAAGTGAATTTTGTTCACTCTCACTCCACGCGCACGAACAGAATATTACTACTAGAACAAACAGAAAATTTAAAAGCAAACGAAAAAGTTTTAAAACTTGTTCATGTCAACTATAAAAACATGTTAGTTGTACATATAAATTTCTGTTCGTACCGTGCACGCGTGAACAACTTGGTTGGACTTGGTTGAAAAAAATAGGTGTACCTCTAGGATTATTGTTAATAAAAATGGAGGAAAAAAATAAAGAGTGTTTAAATTGAAATATACGAAAAATTTCACGTTTAAAAATGGTTGACGAAAAGAAAATATCTTCTTACGTAATTGATTATTATATATTTAAGTTTGCAGTCAATTCAATTTTGGATGTGTTAATAATTCGTTTGTGGATAATTATGTTGTTTTGGATGTGTTGTAGATTTTCAATGCATATTACTTATGTGTATGTTAATTATTTAAATTTGTATGCAGTCAAATTTCATATGTGTTTATAATTTATTTTGTACGCAAGTATATTATTTTAGATATGTTATAATAGTACTGTTTTAAATGTAATTAAGTATGACGCATACAAAAATTGGGGTATGAATTTCTCTAAGATATATTTATTTTTTCTTTAATTTGAAAATTTGTTATCTATTTCCTAATTTTGAATTTAATTTGAAATAGACGCTTTTTAACATGTTGAAATCTGGAATTTTTTATTTAAAATTTTGTAATTGAATTATTAATTTTGAATTTAATTTTTAAAAGACATTAAATCTAAATGAGTTTGTTATATTAGTATGTTTAAAATTTTTGTAATAAATGACTCAGATATGAAAGGATATTTATGGATACGTACTCAAACCATTTCAATAATATATGATAGAAAGCATTTCACATGTGACAATTTGTTTCTTAGTATCAGTATGTATCAATGTTTCTAACTGATTAGATATCACTCCACATCCATCAATGGTTTTGATTTATTGAGTTTTTCTTACGTGGGTCATATTGTGTACTCCACAAGGTATTCTGGAGACCGTCTTGAAATGTAGACATGTTTGTGGTCAGTGTCGTCCCTGCGATGGGTAGCTATGGTTTTTTTTTTGTTTCCTAAGGTATCTCCCAACCCGACAAGTCAAAGACTAATATTTCGTGGATCTGAGCTCTATTTACCTAAATGCCATCCTTTACGAAACTTATTCCATAAATGCCACCCTTTTGCCACGGTGGCAGATGACTTTTTTTTTGCAGAGCTGATTTGGCGGTGCTGTTACGAGAGGTGTTAGCTTCACTGAAGGCGCCAAAACAAATGGAGCTAGTTGTGATAGAGGTGCTAAAGCGGAACGCGAGATCAAGTTGAAAACGTGACACGCAAAAGCACCTGCATGTAGGAGATGCAATACCAAAAGGCGCCACTCCTGACGTGTCCAACTTCTTTTATTTGATTTATTATATGTTGAATATTGATTTTGAGTACCTGATAAATGTTTTCCTGTGTGATATCTGAGCAAAATATAGAAATTTAAAAACCTAGTAATATACCGAACAATGAAATGCAACGATCCAAATTAAAAAAGCTTTAAAAAAACAACTTTAATATATATTTTTACATTTTTTTTACTAATATGCAGCTTGATTTTTATTTTTCAATCTAGTTCATTTTAATTCAAATGAATACTATTTAGATTTGATTGTTTTATTCATTTTTAAAAATAATAATAATAATTTATAATTTAAAAATAATCGGGTTATAATTCGATTTAATTGACTCCCATTCTCAATATAAATACCAAGTACCAATTGAGTATCAATAGAGTACTCAAACTTTGCACAAAAAATATAAGATTTAAATATTTAATTTCTAATAAATAATTCATCAAAAATACAAAAATTCAATAAAATAAAATATTTCTATCAAAATAAATTTGAATTTTATTTTAAAAATGAATATTCAGGGGCAATACATATTACATTTAAAAATGAATTTTATTCGTAATTTAAAAAAAAGTCATATATTAATGTTGTTTTTTTTAAACCTTTTTTAAATTTGGATCGTTATATTTCATTTCAATATATTACTAAGTTTTTAGATTTCTATATTTTGTCAAGATACCACACATGAAAACATTTATCAGGTACTCAAAATAAATTTTCAACCTACAATAAATCAAATAAAATGAAGTTGGACACGTCACGAGAGGCGCCTTTCGGTATTGCGTCTCCTACATGCAGGCGCCTTTGCGTGTCACGTTTCCAACTTAATCTCGCGTTTCGCTTTAGCCCTTCATCACAACTGGCTCCATTTGCTTTGGTCCCTTCAGTGAAGCTAACGCCTCCCGTAATAGTGCTTCCAAGTCTGCTCTGCAAAAAAAAAAAAGTCAGCTGCCACCGTGGCGTGGCAAACGGTGGTAGCTAGGTAAATAGTTTCAACAGGGTGGCATTTAGAGAATAAGTTTTGCAAAGAGTGGCATTTAGGTAAATTAGTCATTTGCCGCTACCCACTGGATTGCTGCATGCACAAGGCGGGATTCGACCCCCGACACTTGTATAAGCGGACTAGTGAGCTAACCACTAAACCAACCCAAGTTGGTTAGTTATGATTTTCTACTCGGCTAGGCTTACCGAGGCACCTCCTGTGTTCATTGGGTCTTTTAGGATCTAGTGGATACATGATAACCGATTGAACAATTCTACATTGTAATTTGCTAAAAATGATCACTTTACCATTAAAGAAAAAAAAAAGAAGAAACTTGATGAAAGAATTTATAGGATCTGTTTAGGTTTTAGTTTCCCTTTTTATTTTCAGCATTTCACCCAAGCTCCACTGCCGTCGTAACAGTTGCTCGTGTTAGGTTCTCTTGCTTCCAAAATCAGATTGTTCCACTAAAATTCTCAAAAGGGGATGATGTATAAGAATCCATTGCAAACAATCTTGGTTAATTAAACCTTTCAAATGAAGTTGCATAATCGGCAAAGGGAGAACATAAACTGAAACAATGACACTCATTTGCAAATGCTAAATTATGAAATAATAACCACGTAAAATCAAAACTTACCAATAAGCGTTATATTATTGGATTTTCAAACACATAAGATAAATTTGACACGCAATGCAAGAGTAGTTGTGCGTTTGGTTTTTTGGCATCTAATGAAGTGTGGGAGGTTTTCTCTAAATTTGATTTTAGGGTTCAAGCCACAACATGAGATGCATAGCAGCCCCTTTCTCGAAACACAAACATGAGTACTTTTTAAATAGATACAACACAACTATAGAGCCCATATATTGGAGCTGCACTTTATTGACATTTACTATTGTTTAATTGGGACATTTTGGTCATTCATAATTAGGAAAAAGACAAAAAATAACAAGTTGACTGGAAAGCAAGTGTAACATGATGTAACATCCATTAAGTATGTAATATGCGAAAACTTTCCTATACGATAATAAGGTTAGATACGCTAACATGTCAAATTATTTAAGTGTATCCAAGTATGTCTGAAAAAACATCCTTTATTTCTTTTGTCCTGTTAGCAAAGTGTATGTGCTTCATTGTTTAAAATGGGAAAAACAACAATTTCTACCCATAAAAGTTTAGAACGCTGACAAATCTACCCAAAAAAAATGAAACAAACTTTATACCCATGAAAGATGGGATATAATCGACAAAACTATCCAAACCCTAAAAAATAATTTTAAATTCCAAAATTACCCTTATCTTCAACAACACCACCACCACCATCATCACCATTCACACTCTTCTTCCTCAGGTGTCACCACCATCGTCATTTACACCATCCCTTCTCATCATCACATCTTAACCAAGCTAACTTTGTCACACCCTAATCTGTAATTTTCCATCAATTTTTCTCAGTCAAGTTTATTTCCTTCTACAAAGACTGGATTTTCTTCTCAAATCCATGGCATGCAATCTGCCTTTTTGAAAAGTAACTATGAAAAACTCAAACCGAGTAACACAAAGAAATAACTCTTAAATCTCAAAATTTGAGAACCCCAAATAGCACAAAGAAAGAATAAAGGTTCAAACTTTGAACCAAAAAATAAAAAATAACCCATGCAAACAACTAAACAAGGGTGCCGCAATAGGTTTAGATCCTCACCACCTCCAAAGTTCAAGTTTATGAGGGATGCAAAGGAGAAATTGTATAGAAGACTGGTTGAAGAAGGTGGGAGAAAGACACTGATCGGGCTCAAAGATTCTTCTCATCATCACCAACATGTAACAGATTCATCTCAGGGTCTGTCGTTGCCATCTTCTCCTTCAACATTCATACCACTTTAAAACCCTTAATTTCATTATGTCAAGTTTATTGTTGGTTTTCATGTTTTTTTATTTGAAGTGGTCTTTGAAAACTTGAACTAATAAATCTACCTCTCTAATCCCTTTTGGAGAAAAAAAAAAAGAAGAAAAGAAAATGGCTACTGTGTGTAAACAATGGTGGTGGCAAGAGAGAAGAGTGGCAATGGTGGTAGTTGTGGTATTGAAAATAAGGGTAATTTGGGAATTTAAAATTATTTTTAGGGTTTGGATAGTTTTATCGATTATGTCCCATCTTTCATGGGTATAAAGTTCATTTCATTTTTTCGTAGGTAGATTTGTCAGCGTTCTAAACTTTTATGGGTAGAAATGGTTGTTTTTCCTTTAAAATGGATCACCAAATATACTTACTACTTCACAGATCACAGCAATGTTTTCTTCAAAGTGATAGCTCAATCTGCAGGAATGCTCGCAGCAACATATTTCAAGTCCCCCCACCTAAAATGCATGCAAGCTTGAACCAACTCTAAAGAGTAAAGACTAGGCATATGTACAATGGATCATGATCCTTAAGAGTAGTGCAAGGTACTTTTGAGTTTTGAGGTTCAGTTCTGATAGCTTGGTTTCAAAAGGATTGGTTATAACCAATTCCCTTGAGAATTTCACCAATGATTATTGGTGGTTGCACCTTATTCTGTAAACTCTAATTTACTTGAAATTCAACCGGACACCACCATGCCAATAAATACTATCTCTGAAAAAAAAATGCAGAAACAGTAAATACAAGAACTTATTTCATTATAGCAATAGGACAGAATCACAATTTTAAAGTCTCACAAACATAAGATATTGTATAGTACATTGGTTTTGCTTCATTACAATTTACATCCAAAATTTATAACAGTGAATCCTACGTTCTCCACAATTTTTGTATGTCTCGTGATAAATGAAAAAATTAAAAATGAAAAAAGCCGTCATTAGACATGGGGTACATACAGATTACAGAGCAGTATCATGAAGGAACAAACATGTAAAACTCAGTTAATGGAAATTGCTTTGTACTCTTTGACTGTACTTGTTATAGCCTGTTCCACCGGTAGTCTTTCCATGCTCGAAGCGCCATAAAATCCATGGACTCCTTTGGTTCTCTTTAATATGAATTCTGCTTCCTTTGGACCTGAAATTGGACCTGCATATCCCAGTATGTTAATCACAAAAACAAAACATAACGTTCAGAAATCTCGAACAGTAGTGTGCAATCTCATTATGGTGCATTACTCTTGTGCAATGTGCTTCACTCTGAATTTACCTTACAACACTCAAGTTTGACCTTTCTTCCTTGATTCTGAAACCCTCTCAGAGAGCCATATTCAATTTTTACAGTATTCGCAACTGTACTACCAGAATACCTAGACCTTTTTTCACAACCTCACCTATGGTAACCTCTAAGTTTTATAACTGTTTGGGTCTCGAGACATCTATGGTCATCTCTATTGAGTTGTGCGCGAGTTAGGATTTCGGAGGGGAGGGAAAAAAGGGGAAAAAGGAAGGGAAACGAATGCTGTATACTTTGCAGCATAAAAATTCAAAATTTAACAATACAGAGATTATTTTTACCTTCCTTTCCCTCCAAAATCCTAACTCACAAACGAACCCTTAGTCACACATCTGATATTAACAAGGGGGATTCCATGAACTTGGTGTCCAACTTGTGTTATCAATTTTGATATTGTATTCAAATTTTCAAGCAGACTTGGTTGAAGTTGTAACCACATCATTTTATTTCATCAACTCCCATTTCAACCAAAGGTTCATCTGGCATCCCTCAGACCATCACTCCAATTCTCACTTTCAGTTACTCTTATCTAACATTCGACAACTTTCTCCCTCACCCGTATTAATCTCCACAATAAAAAGAATATAAATTAACAACGATACATAAAAATATTTAGCTACTAGTTTAATGCAACAATGATTCAGTATGCATCCAACATGATTTTCTTCAGTTGTCTAACGGAAATTATTGTACACTTCATCACTAGCTCCAAAGAATATCAACTGATCAATGAAAAATACTATCTGATAATTCAGAATACCCAAAGGAAAGGATTTCTAGGGGATGGACATACCTCCATGGCAAAGCACAATTGCATTGGGATTGATCCTATGTGCAGCATCTGCAATAGCTTGTACACGAATCACACTTTCCTCAAGCGAAACAGCTGTTTTCGCACCGATTGAGCCTGTTGTAGTTAGACCCATATGGGCCACTATAATATCAGCACCAACTTTAACCATTTCGGCAGCTTCGTGTTGATTGAATGCATATGGGGTTGTCAAAAGACCCATTTTATGAGCTTTTTGGATCATCTCAACTTCTAAGCTAATCGGACAATTTAGAGGTAACAAGACAAAAGTTGTAAGAGATGATTCAGTCCAATTGACACTGATGTATCAAAAGCTTCTTTTATTAAATTAACACTTACGTATATCCCATTCCGGTTTCTTCGAGATTTTGTCTGAAATTTCCATCGAATAACCCAACTGTTGGAAAATTTTGCACCCCAGAGAATCCAGTAGACTCCACCTGTTTAAGGAAGAAATCCATTCGACGGAAAGGATCAGTTGCACAAACTCCAGCAAGAACCGGTACCTTCTTGACCACCTGAAATCCAAAGATCAGCATGTTAGACAGAGCGCTGGAGAAACAAATACGGCACTAACTTCACAAGAGGATTTATTTATTACAAAAGATGAAATAAAATAATGAATTCTTTGCATAACAAAGTTGGCAAAGGATTTGGCAACGTTTATAAAAATAATTATGATATGAATCCCCACTTTCTTTCATCTGAAATTATAAAATAAAAAAAAAGCACTTAAATTCTGATATTTTCTTTTTGAGCCAAACTTTTGTTTCCATTCTACCAAATTGAGAGACATCAACTCACGAGATCCTCCTTAAGCAATGGAAAAAACAAGAATTCATTGCTCTTATGAACTCTAAAGCTAGATTTAACAAGCCTTCTTCCTAATACCGATTTTCAGCATGCCCTTGGTAGCCCTTGCATTTGCTACATAGCAATTAAGAGAATTCCATTTCATCTAACTCTGGCAATTTACTAGGGCTTATAACACCTAGTTTATGATGCACAAGAACAAACTCAGCACCAGCATGGGGAGAGACACAACAATCAACAAAATTCCAAACTGAATTGTATAGTACACAACACAGTACACGTGGAATGAATTTAATTATTTTTAGAAGAGGAGCATGAGGGTTAGGGAGTGGAGTGGAAGAGGAAGAAGAAAATGGGGAGCACTGTGATTTCTTTGCCAATTTCAAGTTGATTTGGGTTTCTTAATGCTGCCATAGATGAGTTCTTTTTTAAGCCATTGCTTGAGGAGAGAAGCTTGTAGATTGTTCACTCTGCAATACTGTAGAGTGAGAACAAGGATTGGGTTACAAAAAAAAATAATAACAAAACTTTTGTAATTTCAGATAAAAAAAGATGAGGTTGAAATCATAATTATCTTTTCTCATTAGTAGCCTTGTCTTAGTGAGGGCTACCGAATTCTTTGCCAAGAAATTTACACCAGTTATCTAGATAAAGCATAAGAACCATTAAGATAAATTGAATAGTAGGAAGGAAAAGTCTGATAATTGATATCAAAACAACTTGAATGGAAGTTAATGGTAGGAAAATACTTAAGGATCTCATTGAACAAGTAAACATATAGACATACTGGCAAAACTTCATTAGCCATGTCAAGCACAACAGCATTAGCATCAGCGAAAGGTAAAAGCCCAGCTAATGAACCTCTCCCTGCCATCCGGAAGCGCCCTGAGTTGTACAGCACAATCAGATCAACACCTCCAGCTTCTTCAAACTTGGCAGATATGCCTGTCCCAGCACCAGCTCCAATTATAGGTATTCCTTTATCTATTTGATATTTTAATTGCTGCAATATAGAGTTTGTTTTCTCCAAAGTTTCTGCCAATATAAAAAGTAAATGCATCAGTCGTAAAGAGATATTCTCTACCAAAAGTAAACTGAGACCAACTTCTTTCTGTGAAATTCAGCATAAATGAGTAACATTTTAAGGTGAAAAATTTTAAGGCCAACACTGATTGAGAGTAACATAGGAAAAAATATCATGAAAATATTGTGAAACTAAGTCTTCATTGCCAAATGTGACTCATTGCTACAAATCCAGCAAAGTACACACATTGTTTTGTAAGGCCAAACCAGTAGAAAGAGAGTATATGTGCACATCTAGAACTTCAGCTACCAAATGTTTGGGAAGAATAGAAACATTGAGCAAATTTGAAAGAGAACCTGGTTTTGCATCTGGGAATTCACTAGGCACATAGCCAATGCTCATAAATCTTGATGCATCTGAAGCATCATCTTTACAAAAGTGATCAATGGATTCAGGACTGCCTACTTGTTTATGGGTAGAATCCTTAGTAGAGCTTGCATTTATCTCCAGAAATGCATCAACTAATGCATTTGCAAATTCAAGGTCATTAATATGATGGGGATACACTTTTACCTGAAAAATTCATAACTTTGAAATTTCTGAATCCTCATATTGATAATCGATAAATAAAATGAAGTCCATGCTGAATTGAAGCTCATAGTTTTGATAAACATTATTGAGAATTTATAATACCTGCCGATCATTGTTTGTCTGAACAAGTCTTTGTAATTCATGAAGAAGAGTACCCGTTGCCTTTGGGTCATGAAATGGCTTCCCTGGTGCATCTAAAGCAGATATACCCTTTTCTGGGAGGCAAACACGGATTTTAGATGAAGAGTTGTTCAGTTTATTTGCAATGAAATCAGCAAACTTTTTGTTCTCTTCTACAGTTGTTCGCATGAGTGAAACCTGGACTTGCCAGAATTTTGCATTTTAGCTTAAGAATTGTCAATCATATAATTATAAGACTACATTGCTTTGGTAGAAGTGAATAGCAGGAAATTCATGGCCAACAGACAAAAGATTACAGCAAAAGCTATACCTTAATGTGCTAGATAGGTTTTATTCCATGAATTAAATATGCCATAATGTTTTGTCATAAATGATGTCTATATAAAGGCATTCAGAATCTAAATATTTTATAATGGTTTTGCCTACATGAATTTTATTTGTCTATATCCATCTCTAGCTTTTTGGTTACTCTTCATTTAATCTATTCTTCTTAGTAGCGCTAATATACCTTAGCGGCACATGTTTAAATAATCTAAGACAAGATTCCTCTGTGTTTTCTAAAATAAGTCGCATACTGACACTAAACTAAAGCAAAATATTCATAATGTAAAAATATGCCTAGTTGCAAGAAACCAAACATTCTACTCAAATAGATTACTCACCTGTTTATTATGCTCATATATATTTCTCTGCTGAAATTCCGGAGGTATAGTATCTTTTGCACCAAAGTTCACCATGTCTAATGCTCCGACACTCAGAACTAGGGGAACTTTCTTCTCTGAAATGGCATCAAAGCGAGAACTGTCACATGCCATTACACCTCCAACTATGTAGTCTGCTACTTCTGTTGTTGTGATGTCACAAACACCCTAAGAAAAGTTGGGAAAAGAAAGTAATGTACACGAAAAAGACACTAGAGGCAGTAATAAATAAAGAAGAATCTGAAATAGTGTAAAGCGTTGGTAATTCGTCTACTATACAAGTATGCAAAAGATACTTAAGCGCATCCTTTCCCAAACTAGAACACTTATACATTTACATAAAATAATTGGATATGGTACAAAGCCCAATAAATAATCCGTAAAGGTCTTTCATTTGGTCAGGCATTCATGTAGGTCAAATGAAACTTTCACATTGTAATAGCAGAGGGGCCAGAACATAACCAAACGCTCAGATCCATATATAGATTGTCATGATCCCATAAAAGGGCAATTGAATATGCAATTGGTTGAAACAAGTATATCAAACAGGGTACATCCGCATTTTCAGAAACCTACTCGAAATATTGAGATAAGATTCAACAGAACATACATTGCTAATCAGTAGACTAAATTTAGAAGAGATCAGATCAGAACTTTCTAATTATCCTCTTAATTTCTAATTAAGGTTAAAGGTTAAATGCACTGAATCTCTTAAAAATATAAAAATCACCACCGACACTTTCTTTGTTAGGAACTAAGATAATATTCAGATCATATATCACTATTTAAGAGGGCATATCATGACTTCATAAAGATAAATGATTCTTATGCTATGCTTCCAAAACAAAACTTCTTCCTTTATAAAGATTAATATAGCTATTAAATCAAAATATAACTGATTCAAATATATATAAACAGATACCTGTATATATCCCTCTCTAACCAAATTCTCCATAGCCCTGCCACCAACCCCAGTTGCATGGAAAACAAGGGTCTCATAACCTTCCTTATTCAACCTATCTTTAACAGCATCAACACACGGAGTAGTAACCCCAAACATAGTTATACCAACAGTAGGCTTATGTTCTACAGAAGAAGTCGAATCTTCTAAGCTCTGAATAGCTCTTCCAACAACCATTCCGGCGAAAGCAGCAGCTGCATTGGACAATATTACTCTGCTAACACTATTAACTCCAGCAATGTCAACAACAGATGGAAACAATACCAAATCCGATGTCCCAATGTAAGGTTCAGTTTGACCACTGGCCACGGTTGACACAATGACCTTAGGTACACCAATTGGAAGGGACCTGATGCAATGACGAATACAGAAAATTTATACCATGGCTGCAATATGATACATAATTATAATAAATAGTTTTATTTAATTAGTTTAGTTATCAATTTTTT
Source organism: Stylosanthes scabra (assembly GCA_036250425.1). Lineage (NCBI taxonomy): Eukaryota > Viridiplantae > Streptophyta > Magnoliopsida > Fabales > Fabaceae > Stylosanthes > Stylosanthes scabra. The sequence continues at coordinate 118,157 of JASCZI010000053.1, forward strand.
TTCCTAGTTCGAGCTCAAATTTGATACACAACCATATGTACACCAAAAATCAGCCGCCAAATCAGTCACCCATATTGAATCCATGTTAGAATACAAAGTATACATTAAAAATGAGGTAAATAATAGGGGGCGGATTGATCATTACATTGTATATATAATTATCAAGTTACCTTAGATGAACTGAGTTTTACACGAGTATCAAACTACGTATAGCTATGACATTATTAATAACCACTTTCACCGTCAAAATTAGAAGAAAAAAAAATTAACATGATTGAATTGTGACGTGTGAAATTGCATCAAAATTGAACTCATTTAATTATTTATAATAAAAACACTAAATCCTTGTGGCCATTAGAACTTGCAACCGTCCCAAACCTGAAGGGAGAAGACAGTATTGATGTGCCTCCACTGCCCCCAATTCCGATTACGCCTGCAACGGCAACGCCCTCCTTGTCGTTTTGAGAGTTCTTCAAGAACTGCTCAAGTCCTTGGCTGATCCGAGCAACGGCCTTGCCTCTGTCCGATTCAAACGCGTTTAATCCACCACAGCAAGAGAGAACTTCGCTCCTGGAAACGAATGTGAAATCTTGGGTGCTCTTTGGCTCCTCTGGACCAGCAGAGACATCAACAACAACCACCTCTACCTGTAGCTGAATTCCGTTAATGCGATGAGACAGTTATAGCGGCGGTTAATGAATGAACATTAAGATTTGATGAGTACCTTGGAGGAAAGGTGAGTGGAGAAGCGTTGAAGATTGGAACGGAGAGAGTTGGAGAGGAAGCGGAGCTCGTTGAACTTGGTATCAAGGGTTCCGACGCAGAAGACTCGAAGGGTGGTTGGATGGTGCGCCATGTTTGAGTCAAAAGGAGGGATCGGTGATGACTGATGAGTGTTGAGACCCGAGACTGTTTTGAGTTCCTTTGCTTCAGTGTGTCGTGGAAAATGACTGGAAGTCCATCTGGAATGGCTGCCTTTGAGCTTGTTTGGATGCTGGTTAAGAAAAAGATCTTTTTCTAATAAAAAAAAAAGGGTAAAAGAAATTTGTACCCTCATCCTTTTAAAATGTAGATATTTATACTTTCCATCTTTGAAAAATACATATGTGTCTACGATCTTTGCAAAAATAGGACAATGAAATCCCTCCGTTAGTTTGAGTATCCAAGTGACAATGAAAAATGCACATGTGGCAGGAACATGCCCCAATAAACTGTTACAGCGTCCAACGTAGATCACTTCCACTCTCCTAAGCCCTAAACGATGTTGTCTTTTCTGAACTCTCTCTCTATTTTTTCTACGGAACACTTCTCTGTCTCAGTTAGCAATATTTCCACCACACACCCAATTAAAACCCTAGCAATAACACCATCGCTCAGCTTTCCTTTCTTCTTCTTCTTCAAACCACCGTGCTCAAATTCCCAGCCACATTGGGTAAAGACTCATTTCCCTTTCTCCCATGCTTGCTCAGTCTCAAGACACAACTTCAATGACTTCCCACACAATGAATTTCTTGTATTGTGTTTTTGGTTTTTGGTTGGATTTGGTTCTTCACATTTGGAGAAACATGGCAGTGATTCTCTTGAAAATATTTCCTGTGGTTATTTCAGTTATAACATGAAAATCATATCAATAATTCTAAAGCTCTTTAATTCAAGACATCATTAAGGTTTAAATATATCATCAATGTGTAAAATTAAACGGATGATAACAAAATAAAATTAATAAACCAAATATGCCATCAAGTAGAACACCAACTCCAAAAAAGCTAAAGGTAAAAGATCTTAATAAAAGAGACATGACATTTGAGAAAAAGCAAAAGCTAAGCACAAACATTATTTCTAAATTCTAATGTATTTTATTTCTCTCTTTATTTAGAGCCAGGTACCAAATATGTTGGATGTTCCGAGAGCAACACAAGAAGGTAAGATTCCTAAGCAACTCAGGTAAATGCAAATGCTGATAAGGAGACTTTCACTGTCAACCTGCTAATGTGCTTGGGGGTTTTCAACCCCAAACTGAGATAATTAGGGGTTTCAATCCCAAATTGGGATTCTTAGGGCTAATAGGACAGGGACAAACGACAACGCATTGGCTTTGAGTGGTTGTCCATTATACACGCTGGATTTCGTAACAGGCTATTGAGTCCGTTTTGGCCATATATACGTTCTCCGTTGTCACTTGGATACCCAAACCAACGGAGGGGCTTCGTCGTCTCGTTTTTTTAAAGGTGAGGAACACCCACGTATTATTCAAAGGTCGGGGGCACAAATGTACAAATTTTAAAAGGTTGGGGATACATATGTCATTTACCCTAAAAAGATCTTTTTATGTTTTTTAGTGTGTTTGAGTAATTTCCAGTAGTAAAAGTAAAAACACTAGTAAAACAAAAAAAACATCTTTTTTTAGAAGATGTTTTTAACATAATAAATGAAAAAAAAATACTTTTACATTGTTGTACCCAAACATAGTGATGAATAAAAAGATATTATTATATGAGATATCCAAACATAAAATTACTTTTACTTTTACAAAAGATCTTTAAAAAAAAATAACTCGAAAAAGGATCTTTTATAAGAAGCTCGCCCAAACAAGCCCTTTGTTTTCAAGTATTGGGGCTGATATTGGGAGACTGAGACTCAGTATTGTGTTTGTTTGACAGAGACTGGAACTAAAATTTCACTTTCAGTTCTCAGAATTCCAGTATTTTCAGTACCTCCAAATTGGAGGGACTAAGAGACTGGGGACTGGGACTAAAAATTTAATAATATTTTTTTACTCAAATACCCTCAATCTACATTATAGTTTCCAATACTAACCTTTATTTCTGCTCTATCAACTTAGTTTAATCTCTATCTCTCAGTCTTTATCTCTAACTAATTTTAAACCAAACACAATACACAAACCTATTTCAGTCTCAATCTATCAGTCTCAGTCCCCCAGTCTCAGTCTAACTGAGTCTCACGCGAAAATGATGTGCTAATAAACTCACATGTCGCAAGCCTTTTTTTTTTAATCTATATGTTAGGTTGCGTTTAGAAAAAAGATTGAGACGTCTAGGAGCCTCACATGCACTGTTCAGTCACTTTTTCTATTAAGTTTAAAATACTAGTATTTAACTCGTGCGATGCACGACCTTTATATTTTAATTTAAAGTTAATTAGATATAATGATTTATAAAACATAATTTACAGAATTTAGTATGATATGTTGTTAAAATTATTTAATCAATATAATAAACATATTATCATGGATTCTAATTTCAAAATATGTGATATCTTTTTTAGCTTGTTCATTTTCCCCCAATCCTTCTCTCTATTATTATCGTTCTCTCTTTCGCTCTTTCTTTCTCCCTCGCTCTATCTTTCTCCCTCTCTCCATTTTTCTCTCTCTTTCTTCATCGCTCTCTCTTGCTATCTCTATCTTTCTTCTTACTCTTTCCACTTCTTTATTTCTCTTTTACTCTCTCCTTCTCTTGTTTCCTCTCTCTCTAACCTTCTATTTCTCTCCCTATCTCGTTCACTCTGTTTTTCTCCATTTCCCATTCCCTTTTTCATTCTTTCCATCCCCCCACTCTCTCTCACTTTCCCCCTTTCTCACCGTCACTCCCTCTTCCCCACTCTTTTATTTGCTCTCTTCCTTTCTCTTCCCCTTTCTTTCTTTTTTTTCTTTCTCTAGCTCTTACCCTACTTATCCCCTGTGTCGCTCTATCTCGCCCATTTTCTCTCTCCCTATCCCTCTTCTATTTCTCTATATCTTTTCCTTTATCTCCTCTCTCTCCCTCTGCCCCTCTCCCCCACTTTCTCACTTGCTCTCTCCCTCTTTCTTTCTTTATCTCTCTCTCGCTCATTCTCTTTCTCCGTATTCCTCTTCCTCGTTCTTTCTCTCCCTTTTTTCCCTCTCTCCCCTATTTATCTCTCTTTTCCTTATTTTCTCTCTCTTTTCCTTGATCCCCCCCTATGTCTCTCTTCTCTCTCTCCCTTTCTTTTTCTCTTCTGCTCTCTCCCTTGCTCCTTCTTTCCCTCTATCTCCCTCTTTTTTTCTTTTTCTTTACCTATCCCCCTCTCTCTCTCCCTCTCGCCCATTCTCTCTCTTTACGTCCCTCCCCATCACTCTTTTTCTCTCCCATTCTTACTTTCTATTTCCCGTATTTCTTTCTCGCTCTCTCTATCCCTTTCTCCATTGCTCCATCTCTTTTTTCCTTTATCTCTCCCCCTCTCTCTCTAGCATCCTTTCTTTTTCATTTTCTCTCCTCCTTCATCTATAAATTGCTTTAGTCACAATTGATAAATTCTTTAAAATAATAATGATAAAAATAATTAAAATTTTAGTTAGGAAGTTAAAAATAAGGACAAAAATAAAAATTAAATTTTAAACATAGTTAAATATCACCATAAAAATAATTGAATAAATAAAAATTCTAATGACGACACCTAAGACTGCATTTGATTTTGGTGGACAGCACACAGAGACATGGACATTGATGGACTAAAACATGTTTGGTGCTAGAGACATGGACAATGGACACAATGTCTCTAGCACACTTTTCTTTATTTTTATGTCCACTCTTTGATGAAGCACATAGATGGACACGGGATTTGACAAGGTGCACACGGATTTTTTAATGAAAATTTTACCCCTAATCCTCTAATTCATCTCCTCAGTCGTTCCTCTCTCATTCCAAGAGCGCAGGTTCTACACCAGGTTCTCTTCCTCCCCTTCTTCTCATTGTTCTTCTTTATTTTTGACTCTGATTCCTCGTCCTTCTCTTATACCATCTCATCCCTTTTCTTCTTGTTCTTCTCTTCACAGGTTTGGATGATTCTTCTTCTTCTTCTTCTTTCTTTTCTTTTTTTAATTTTTATTTCTGATTATTGTTCCCTCTTTTTTACCCTCTTCCTCCTCCTCTTCTTTTTCTCCCATGCTTAGTCTCTTCTGTTTATTTATGATACTGATTCTTCTTCCTCTTCTAGTACTACTTCTCTGTGCTTTTTATTTTTATATTATTTAAGATTGATATTTGAAATAATGATAGCATAAATTTTTCACTTACTTTTCTTTACAGTACTTTTGGAAGGTTATTTTCTGCACTTTTGGAAGGTTAAGCATTTAGGTATGTCTCTCTGTTTATCTATTTTTCTTCAAGCATCTTGTTTACATATGAAAAATATGATGTACGTGTGTTTTTGTTCTAAATTGAAGAATGGTGGAGAAAACTGATTGAATGATGTTGTCATTGTCTTTGTTAATTTTCTCTGTTGATTTTGTTGTTCAATATTTATGGTCATAATGCTTATATTGTTAATTAGTAAGCAAAATTAGGTATTTTCAAATTTGGTTCTTCCTCTGGCTTGTTTTGGTGTTCATTTTTATTGTTAATCATGTGCTAGTTGATTTTATTATTGTTCTTTTTTGTTTTCTATGTTTTATCATAACAATGTATAATTTGTATTTTTTATTTATTGGTTAGGA
>JASCZI010000053.1:124585-137522 GCA_036250425.1 Stylosanthes scabra
AGAAGCATTCTTCCGCTAGGAACGTGATTGAACGTTGTTTTGGTTTACTAAAGAAGAGATGGGCTATTTTGAGGAGCCCTTGCTTTTACAAAATTAAGACACAAAATAAAATAATAATTGCTTGTTGTCTATTGCAAAATTTTATATGGCTTACTATGGACTCTGATCCCGAAGAGGACATGCCACTTGAGGAGGAGCATATGCCTATAGGTAAGGAGTATAATGCTGCCGCACAAGTCCAAGACGAGACGATTGACAGTGTGGAAGGTAGCAATGAATGGACTATATGGCAAGACAACTTAGCCAATGAAATGTACAATGAGTGGAGGAATAGCCGAATCAATTAGTTAGTTTATTTATTGTATGCGTGTTTTTGTGTTTATGTTTGTATTATTATTGTAAGACATTTGGTTGAATTTATTATTATGTTTGGATCAGAATACCTTATCTTTTAAATGAATGATCTGTTGGACATGGTTTATAGTTTAAAGTTAATCAATTGATTTTTATTTTTTGGACTACAGGTACATGTCTTAATGTGTCAATTAGTTTGTATTTGTTGCTCAGTTTGAATTTCTTTGATTAATTTAGATTGTAGGAATGGATAGACGTGTTAGGACCAATGAAGAGACAGAATCATTTGTTGGTTTTATAGAGGAGCTTGTCACAGAAGGACTAAGAGCTGATGCTGGTCAATTTAAACCTGGTTCTTTTGAGAAGCTTACTGCAAAGATGAACGACAAGTATCTGGGTGTTGGCTTTCAAACAAGTCATTGCAAGAACAAATTCAAGAGACTAAAAGAAAAATTTCAATTTGCTGCTGACATGGCAGCTTGTAGTGGCTTTGGATGGGATGATGTGAAGCAATGTGTGGTAGTTGACAATAAAGAAATCCTAGCTGCCTACATGAAGGTTCGTCTACTAATTTTAATTTGGTTTACTAATTTGGATTTGATGTGCTACTTGAGCTTTTACATTTGTAGATATTGCTTTTACCTTTGAACCATTAACCATTTGATTAATTATTTAATTAGGCTGCCTTGTGATGATCTTTATCCTCTTTATTTCTTGGCAGAAACAAGGACAAATGTTGTATACTCCAGGAAAGCCACTTTCCCTTTATCCGCGTTTGGAGAAAATTTTTGTTAGGGACAGGGCAACTGGGGCTGCTGTATGTGGCAATGATGCTGAAGAACAGGTGCAAAAGGATGGAGATGATGATATGGATGATGAAGACATTGCCATGTTTAATTCAAGCCCCGAATTCACAGAATCTCTACTCCAACAAGACTATTTCGTGGCGTCATCTTCTGAGAGGAAACAAGGAAAGAAGGCGTCCTCTTCTAAATCAACCAAAGAAGTCAAGATGATGAAGGAGTTAACAGATACCCTAAAGTATGTGTTTGATGAACACGGAAAGCGTTTGGATGCTTTTACTCAAGTGATGGCAAACACTCGTAAGGAGAAAAAGACCGGTGACGTGCTTAGCGAGCTTAGCTTCACATACGCTGAAATAGTTAAGTGTGCACTCAAGTTTGCTGCAGACCCTCAACTAGAGAAAGCTTTTTTGTCATTGGGAGATAGTCAAAAGGCTGGATTTGTTAGAGAGTTTGTTTTATAGTTAGTTGTTAAGTTTTATGTTTTATTTGAGTAACCTTGGTCAAATACACTAGTAACCTTTGGATTCCTTTTGCAGAGTTTTATGTTTTGTTTGAGTAACCTTGGTCAAATACACGAGTAACCTTTGGATTCCTTTTACAGAGTTTTATGTTTTGACTAAGTGCATATTTGTGAGTCTGTGCTGAATTTGCAGAATTGTTTATGTGTAGACCATTACAAAAGCTAGGTGTAGCATTTTAATCTAATCATGAAACAACACTAGTGCAGAATTTAGTTTAAGTTATTATGCAGAATTTTGCTTAAGTTTGGGCAGAATTTTGTTTAAGTATGTGTAGACCATTACAAAAGCTAGATGTAGCACTTTATTCCAATCATGATGCAACACTAGTGCAGAATTTTGTTTAAGTTATTATGCAGAATTTTGTTCAAGTTTGGGCAGAATTTTGTTTAAGTATGTGTAGACCATTACAAAAGCTAGATGTAGCATTTTAATCTAATCATGATGCAACACTAGTGCAGAATTTTATTTAAGTTATTATGCAGAATTTTGTTCAAGTTTGGGCAGAATTTTATTTAAGTATATGTAGACCATTACAAAAGCTAGATGTAGCATTTTATTCCAATCATGATACAACACTAGTGGAGACCATTACAAAAGCTTGATGTACGGAATTTTTGCAAAAGAAAATATAAAACACGTGCAGAATTTGCTTCACACAATTCAAATTCTCATTCCATTTATGCAGAATTTATACAACGAAAAAATAAACTACATTAATGTGCAAGTTTTACAAAAGAAGTGGATCGAAAGGGACATGACAAATCAAGGGTCTTCCAAAGAAGTGGATCACAGAGCTATGCCAGTTGTTAACTCCTCAAAGATGTCAAGCAGCTGAAAAAAATTCACCAAAAACTCTATGTCAAGATCCTCCCATCTCCTTATGTTATAATCATTGTCTTCCATTATGCCAATTTTCTAAGATTCCCGCTGAATTTCAATCTACAAAGAAACCAATTAAAAACCAACAATTGGGAGAAATTGACAGCATCAAATTGGGATAGCAATTAACAACATCAACACATTGTCAAGTATTTAGTTGGCTTTGGCAGTGTATTAAGCATCAACATATAGTTAATAGGTAACTATTCATAGATAACAGATGATGAAATGTACTAACATGATCAAAAGGGACAAATCATATTAGCTAAGAAATAAGTAGATTCCATTTCCTAAGAATTATATCAAGGAACTAACAACTCATTTACACCAAGGAGGATTTTATCCAAAAAGTGCTATGCTATTATAGTCTCAAGTCCTATAAGAGCTACTGTATCTACAATTTGAAATCACAAGTACAGAGGAAGACAAGTTTGGTTGTCATTATTCAACAAATAAACCAACAGAAGTGATACGAGTTAGATATAAGTGCAGGGATAACACCCTCTCAAAATCTAATGATAGCAGCTTCACTATGAACTTCATTAGCCTTTCAACCAAAACAAAATCAGCGTTATCAAAAATCATATACAATTTAGGAGCATGACAAATCTATGATATTCAGTAATTAAGGAAAAACTGAAGAACAATTCAAAATTATGCCAAATCTAAAATATTTTGTAAACAACACAGGGGATAATCAAAGGCAGAATGTGCAAAAAGAAGTCAAAGAATCATCAAGATAGAATAACAATTTATCATTCACCTTCAGGGACAAAGTCTATAAATAGAGACCAGTAACAAAGCCCACTAACACGTACTATTTTCAACTGCAACCATCATAGCTACACAAATTAGAACAGGGATTCTTTTTATCCAATTAAATACTAGGAGAAGAAGATCTCAACAAAAAAAAATGAAGAAGAAGATCTCAAAAAAAAAATAATTGAACATTTGAAAGTTCCTCCAAAAATTGACTTACAATGAAAGAAGAAGAAGAAGAAAAAATCAGAGGAGGCGAAAGTGAGTTGCAACAAGAAGATGATGAGAAGGGAGGCTCTGACCTGATGAGAAAACGTCGAAGAGAAAGGTGTAGGGCACCGAAGAACAAAACCCTTTTGATGAAGGATGAGATTCCCGTGTGGCCATCCTCGTCTGCAACCACAAAATCGTTGCTTCCAGAATTTCCGAATTCATCATCGACGACATTGTAACAATAAATAAATAAATAAATAATGTTTATCTTAATTTATTTTATTCTTATTTTTAAAAAGGATAAAAATGTCTTTTATATTCAATTTTAGTATTGTACTTGTGTATCCGAACACAATATTGGACATTAATTTTATGTCATGTGCATTATTGCCAAACACATTACATACACACTAATTTTTAGTGTCTTTGTCTTAGTGTGCCTGTTCTAGTGTGCAGTTCTTTCCACGCAAACAAACGCAGCCTAAGTGTTTAGACCTCTAATAGAATACCAATTGTAAATGTTGTTAATCGAAATACAATCATATAGATCCGATCAAATTTGTAGTATTCACATTCAAATTGTTTGAATCAATTTAAAAGTCATATTTAAATTGTTTGAATCAATTGTTTTTAAATTTTTGATATAATCCAAAGCTTAATATATTATTTGAATCACTTAAAATTCAAAATTCACAAATCAATTAAATTTTAAATATATCAATTAATTGTTTTAATTTTTTTACTATTTGAATCAATTTTAAATTTTAAATTCACATTAAAATTATTTTAGTGAAATATCACAATTAAAAATAATTAAAAAATAAAAATTCTAATGAGCACTTCTAATTGAATTTTAAATTCATTAAAGATATATAAAAATTCATTATATTTTTTTTGTGACTAAAAATTCATTATGTTTACAATTTTAAATTTCAAATTCAAATTAAAATTACTTTAGTTACGATTTTAAATTTAATTTAATATGACTTTAGTTAGCATTAACAAACTCTTTAAAATAATAATGATAAAAAAATAAAAAATTTCAGTTAGGAAGTTAAAGATAAGAACAAAGATAACAATTAAATTTTAAATTAAATTAATTCTATCAATTAAAAATAATTAAAATAACAAATTTTATAACGACGACACCTAAGCATTTAGCTCTTTAAATTCACTCTCTAGCTGTCACGTTAACAATTGAACTTCCTAATTGTATACTATTAAAAATAATTAAAAAAATAAATTTTATAATGACGACACCTAAGCATTTAGCTCGTTAAATTCACTCTTTAACCGTCACGTTAGCAATTGAGCTTCCTAATTGTATACTATTAAGATTAAAATTAAGATTATAAGATTATTAAAATAATTTTTAAGATTATATTATTTATTTTTTCAATTTGTTATTTTTAAATAAATAATATAAAATTTATATTTACCAAATAAAATAAATCTATGACTATTTACCAAAATAAGTTACTAACCTATTGCGGCAGGCTGAGCTCGAGGGACAGAAACCATGGAGTGACGCGCCCTCTGCACGAGGGAATGGTTCAGCGGGCAAGGGTGCCGCGACCTCTGCCTGCGAGAATGGAGAAAAAGAGTCACTCAGCCAAAGACCACGTGATTAGTACAAAAGCGATGCGGTTCTTTTTTTCCAGTCCTTCATCGGAATGTGTGCTCCTCTCTTTAGAATTGTGGTCCACATAAATTTCAATGTCCAAAAGTGACTTAGTTCAATGAATAGATCAATCACAACCATTGATTCAACCGCAGGGATTTTAATCCTGTGAACCACACTTTGCTTTCAATGAACATAGAGAAAAAAAAACCATTGATTAATTTCTCCCAATTTTCGCTATTCCCCACGACCACCCACCCTTACACGTCAACTAACTTTTTATTTTAAAAAAAAACTAATTTTCGCTACAAATAAAAACAATTTACATACATAAAAAGTCAATTACTAATATAAAAAATATTTATTAAAATTTTGTAAAATAAGATATATTATACGTATAAATATATAATGATTGGTTTAGTAATTAACTTAGTTTAGTTTATAGATAATGATTTTAAAAAATAAATAAATTATATTAAAATTGGAAAATAATTTTTTTCAATTTTTTATTTATAGGAATGGGCAAATAAAATTGGAGTAAAATTCTGTTAAACTTTTGTCAAAATTTTTTTTGGTGTAATTTGATAATATTTTCAAAGAATATTGATGAAAAATTTAAATAAAAATATATTTAAGTGAGTACAAGTTTTATGTAAAGTAAAAAATTAATTTACCCAACTACCCCTGTTTCCAAAATTTATTTTTGGAATACTCTTGTTTTGAAACAATTGATCAAACTGCCTTTGTTTTACCACGGTGGCAAGCTGACTCTTTTCTTGACTACTGACGCTAAAGCGCTAGGCGCTTTCCACTTGGAGACGTGGATGCGGGAAGCGGCAAGCGCCTCTTCCATTGAAAGCGCTCACACTTTAAGTGTCTCCCTAATAAAGGCAACAAATGGAAAGGCACCACATGGACAAAAACCAAAGGCGCCTCCCCAATGAAGCCACCCCAATGAAGCCAATTAGCGCAAAGACGCTTTAGTTTTATGTTGTTTCTTGGCTTTGATTATTGATATGACAATGAACCGAACACTCTTTAGTGTCTATATTTTGCCGTCTTTCAATATTAAAATTTTATCAACAATTTTTTAACAGTAAAAACTCTTAATTTATTTTAGAATTTATAAAATTAAAAAATATATATTTTTTTTTAAAATTTGACTCCTTAATTGAATTATTAATTTTTTATACATTATTTTTTTTATAATTCAAATTCTTTGCTCTAAAAAAATTAGAATATATTAGAGTACATGTGAGTATATAATTAAAACAGAAAAAATATATATATTTTTTATATGGATTATTAAGGACTTTTATACTATTTGTTTATTTTTATCTTATCTATACTATTAGAAATAAAAAATAGTTTTTTTATTTTCTAAGTAAATTTTATAAGAAAATAAAAAAGCTATTTCTATTTCTAAAATTTACATATAATTTATTCAATAATGCTTTACCTAGAAAATAATAGTATAGATAAGATAAAAATAAACAAAAAATATAAAAGTCCTTAATAATCTATATAAAAAGTATAAATATTTTTTCTGTTTTAATGATATACTCACATGTACTTTAATATATTCTAATTTTTTTAGAGCAAAAAATTTGAATTATAAAAAAAATAATGTATAAAAAATTAATAATTCAATTAAGGAGTCAAATTTTTTAAAAAAGCATTTTTTAAAACACTATTTTTTAATTTTATAAATTCTAAAATAAATTAAGAGTTTTTACCGTTAAAAAATTGTTGATAAAATTTTAATATTGAAAGACTGTAAAATATAGACACTAAATAGTACTCAGTTCATTGTTATATCAATAATCAAAGCCAAGAAACAACATAAAACTAAAGCGCTTTTCGCTAATTGGCTTCATTGGGGAAGCGCCTTTACGTTGATGGTTTTTATCCATGTGGCGCCTTTCCATTTGTTGTCTTTATTAGGGAGGCGCCTAACGTGTGAGGCGCTTCCCGTATCCACGCCTTCAAGTGAAAAGCGCCTAGCGCTTTAGCGCCTCCTAGTCAGCAGTCAAGAAAAGAGTCAGTTTGACGGCAAAACGAAGGCAATTGGATCAATTGTTTCAAAACAAGAGTATTCCAGGAATAAGTTCTAGAAACAGGATAGCTGGGTAAATTAGCCAAAATAAAAAGTACAAGAATAATAGAAAACTCACGGTTTATAATAATTTGATGAAATTATAAGGACTGTTAGAGTAATTAAACCTAAATTTAATTGTGTATACACGGATAATAAAAGGTAATTTTATATTATAAATATAAAATTTCATATACTACAATATACATTATTAAATCAGTATAACTTTCTGTGGCTTCGAGTTATAATTTTCACCTGTGGATTTATTCAACATTTATGTTGGCCCGCTTGAATCAAGGTTTTTTTTTCTATGTTCATTGAAAGCAAAGTGTGGTCCACAGGATTAAAATCCCTGAGGTGGAATCAATGGTTGTGATTGATCTATTCATTGGACTAAGCCACTTTTGGATATTGAAATTTATGTGGACCACAATTCTAAAGAGAGGAGCACATATTCCGATTAGGGACTGGAAAAAAAAGAACCGCATCGCCTTTGTACTAATCTCGCGGCCTTTGGCTGGGTGACTCATTTTCTCCATTCCAGCAGGCAGAGGTCGCGGCACCTTTGCTTCCAGCCTGCTGAACCATTCCCTCATGCAGAGGGCGCGTCACTCCATGGTTTCTGTCCCTCGAGCACAGCCTGCGGCAATAGGTAAGTAACTTATTTTGATAAATAGTCATAGTTTCATTTTATTTGGTAAATATAGATTTTATATTATTTATTTAAAAAAAAAATCCAGTTTATGTACCAATCTTGTAATTAAAATTATTTTAAATTTATATATATATATATATTATTTTTATAGACACTGTCGTGCTTGTTCAGTAATTTTTTATATTATTTTAGCATATTAATAATTTATAATTTTTAAGAATATATTATTCACACGTTTAATTTATTATTTGAATAATATTTATCACTTCAATAACAGCATTATGTTATGTGTATAAATCTTGTGATCGAAACAAAAAAATTTATGAAAAAATACTTTCAAAATTATTATCTATAAAATGATACTTACTAAACATATATCTATCAAAACAACATGCATAATGTAAAAATTAATAATGATCATAATATTTTTTTTATTTTACAAAGTAAACAAGGTATTAAATGCATATTATTTATTTACAAAGAAATTGAATTATATTTAAATATTATAGAGTTTCATCTTTGTATTTTTCTCTTCTAAGTGGCATGCCAAAATATGAATTTAAATTTGATTAAGCTTTGATTTTCCTACAAATTATGGAAATGAAAAACTGTTATATGGTTTTTTTTTTATGAAATATATAAATAACAAATAAGCGAAACATATGATTTAGAAATGTGTACCGAATGAAAATATTAAGCAATTTATCATACATCGATTTATTCATAATTTCTTAAGTCTTGAAAAACTGTAAAATTTATTGACCATAAAAATATCTTTATGAAGAAATTAATATATTTTTATTAGAACTTTCATTTAGTAGACTATAAAAACCTGTATAATTGAATTTTATGAAAAATAAAGAGTTGTTACAAATTTTCGAGTGTTGCGAAGAGATTTGCCCATTATAAATAACTAATTAGGCATAGATCAGAGAATTTAGTGATTTGCAAATTTTAAAACATAATTGATAAGAAAAAAATTGACATTTTCTGAAGACATATAGAAAAATGTAGAACTTAACAAAGACACCGGCAAATATTCTGGTTCGGCTACTATCACTGCAGCCTACATCTAGTCTCCACCACAACCATAGTGGAATTCCACTAATTTCAATGAATTACAAACACTAATTCAAAAGAAATTACATTTTCCTTAACTAAGGACTTCCATCTAAGCTAAACTAACTTAGAAACTATCATGAGTGCTATCCCAATTCACAAGGGGAATCTCTCAGACTCATGAACTACAACAGAACCTGTTGTATCATTAAGAATCAATTTCATTATTGGCTTTTACTCAAGACATATACTCTTGCCTTTTCTCTCATGGCTTTTTATGATTCCTCACTTAATGCCTTTTACCACCATGATAAAACAAAAAAGCTAAGTCTAGAAAAGCACTCAAAAATCAAAACATTGAAGGAGATGAAAATCAGAATTTAAAATTCTGAATGCTCAGAAATCTGAGTATGAAATGCTCTCAAAATATGTGTGTTCACCATACCCACTAATTGAATGATCCATCATTTTAAATCTCAATAAAGGAATACTCCTTTGTGATCTTGAATCTAAATTGGATTTTTTCCATCACTATTACTCTTAGCAGCATTACTATGCCGCGTCTCTTACATTAGGTAATGTAAATGCAGATTAAATTATCATTTGTAAACTCTTTCATCTTGTAAGATGATCAATAGAGAAAATCAATAAGTAAACCAACAATCAAGAACAAGAGAAACATATAAGAGCAAGAGATCATAAGATGAGCAAGAAAGTAAACTAGACTTAATATGCAAGAAATATGTAAAGATGAGCAAAATAGAAGAAGAAACTAGAATTGCATTAATGAAATAGATCAAGTATCCACAAATCAAACACAAAGCATGTAATAAAAAAAAGAGTTTGGTTGGTGATGGGGTTCCTAGAGATGAAGAACAAAGAAGAGAAACTATGAGAAAATGAGAGAGATGGAGAACTCTCCCAAAAACTCCCTAAAACTATTCTAAGGCTAAAATTGATGAAAGATAGAATGCTTGTTGTGTCTTCAACTGTTCTCCCCCCATATAGGTCGAATTGGGCTTGAGATGTGGCTGGGCCTTGGCCTGGAAATGTGAAATCCCCAAAATAGCCTTCATTTAAGTGTTTCCTGACGCTATGGCGCGGACGCGCCACCTTCACCACGCGGGCATGCGGTTGTCGTTGTCTTTGCCGTTAAGGAATTGGGTGGGGTGGGAGCGCCATCTGGGTCGTGCGGCCGCGCCACCAACGGAAAACTTCCTCATTAAGAAAGGAGGGCGCGGGCGCGCCATGCAAAGGGCGCGACCGCGCGGTCATGGCTGATTTGGGCTTTTGGCTTTTTGTTCATTCTCCTTGCTTTCCTTGTTCTTCTTAGCTTCCCTTGGACTCTTTCTCTCTACTTTGGGCCTGAAATACATTAGCACACTCATCAAGGTACCAAATGGGAGAAGATTCAAACAATTTATGCACTTTGGAAGCTAATTTAACAATTAATCAATTAAGGACATAATTATGCAAGAGATGGAAAAGCTTGGTCAATCACTAATAAATATGTGGAAAAAGTATTGATGAGGGTACCCTTTTTACAATGAAATCTATCGTCAAAAACCTCCTCATCATTTAACAATCACAAAATTTCTTAATAAAATTGAATAACATAGCAGCAGCAAAGAAGAAGAAGCAGCAGCAGTGAATCATTCTCAAATCTCAATTTAATTACGAAGAAGGAGGAGGAGGAGGAGGAGAATTTCAATTTTATATTTGATAAGAAAAAATATAAAAAATAAATTAAAAAGAAGCAACAGCAAGCTACACAGGGTTCTACCTTTAGGCGAGGTCAAAGACGAAGCTGGAAGACACAGACGACGGTGACGAAGCTGGGACACGCAGAAGACGGCAAGGCAAAGCCAACGAACGAACGACAAACGGGAGGTGAGAGCTCTTTCAGGTGGACGCCGAATCAAGAGCGATGGACAGCGACAACAATGCGACGAGAAGTTACTGGCGACTTCAGAGGAGGGTGGTATGACGGTGATGGGCAGCGTGACAATGGTAGGGGAGGTGGCTACGTTTTTTTTTTTTGGACATGGTGGCTAGGATTTCTTTGAGGGAGAAATTACGCATTCAAATTTTTTGTTTCTTCCATAAGCTGGAGGGGAAAAAAAGTTGAATGAAAAAAGTGAATGCAAGTCGTGTTATTATTCATGAATAATAAATTTTAGGAAAGTTTTCCCATGTGACACCATCAATACATGTTATTCAATGATACAGTATACTTTCCAGTCAACAAGTTAATTTTGTCGTTTACCTTATGAGTAAATCCCCTTAATGCCCCTTAATTATTTATTGAAATACCCTAATTGGGTAGCTTTTATTTGAGGTTTCATGGGTTGGGCCTTTGTGATGGAATTATTTTTTCATTTCATTGTTACCTCTGCCGCCACTCACTATTGTGGTTAACCCTAGTCATCTCAGCACACCAAAACAATCTAATTGGTAGAGTAGCCGCCGTCGTTTGCCGTCGAGTAACCGGTTGATGCTGCCACTCATGGTGATTCTTCTCCATCTGTTAACAAAAAGGAAGAGATGAAGCATTTTTTTTGTGCTTGGGCAAGAGGCCAACAACTAACCTACCCAGACCTCAAACTCGACCCGTTCCCTCATGCTCGTGTGTTAGGAGTCAATGTTGTTGATGGCAGCGGTGGTTGCTTTGTGTAGCTGCTCTGCTTCTCTTCCACGGTGCTCCTTTCTTCCGTGTTTTGTCCCTAATTCTATTGCTCTCATGGAAGTGGGAATCATTGTCGGTGGTGTTTTTGGTGTGCCCGTGCAGGTTTCCGTCGCCTAGTCCGTTCGATGGTGGATGTAGCATCTGCCTTCGGACGAAATCCAGCAATGGGGGAGTGCCTGAGTTCCGTGCTTGTGTAGTAGAGCTTTATGATTTCTTGATTCATTTTGATTTGGTTCTACTCTGCTGACTTCTTTAATTTGAATGTGGCGACTCAACAGTAGTTGTGTCGGATGTTGCACTTCTTTGGGGATTGGAGGTTTCTCTGTGTATTTCTCTACTGAAAGGGATTGGACTTTCATTCTATTTTAAATAATTATAAAAAAGATTTTCATAAATAAAATTTTATTTAATATTTTTTTTAAAAAAATTAGGAGTATCAAAGCTCAGGTAAATTTTTTTTCTTTCACAAAAGAAATGCTTGTTATCAATACAATTATAAGATCTGATGATTTTTGCCATGACCCAAAAAAAGAAAGCCCACAACCCAACTATCCCACGTCGGCTTAAAGCCAACCAAAACAAATCTACACAAGCTACACTAAGTATAAATGACACATGAAGTAGTAATTGTGAAATCACATGGACCGGTAACTGTCCATCATAGGGTGCATACAAAAGAAACTCTAATCACGTCAGGACCATTAACTATAGACACCACATATCTGAACGGTCCTGGTAGCTGCCACATGATGGTACATGCTGCTAAAGTATCTCATCAGAAACGCTTCCTAAATTTTATTAGAGCTTTTTAATATTCATTAATGGTAGCATAAGTACAATGGTAGCATAAGTACATCGTACATAGCTTCAATCCTATCACAATTTAATGAATACAATACACTGAAAAGATATATCGTACACGATATTGTTCAAGCTAACTATCATAATTTATTTTTATATTCACACAAAATTAAAATTTGTATCGTTAAGACCCGCTTCCAAATATTTAGCCTTCTTACATAAAATTAAAATTTATATCGTTAAGACCCGCTTCCAAATGTCGAGCCTTCGGAGGAGGTGGCCATATCTCAGCAATGGCCACTTATTGAGGAACGATACAATGAAATATAACCAGGTGAATGTGCAGGAGGACTATCACCCGAAAAATTTTCATCCATCATTTCCCTTTATTAATTGCCTATTCCGCCCATTCCCATTGATACCATTAGCGATATTCCGGAGACAATACCTGTTATTAATTTTTTGAAAACAAACATGACTAGTGAAAC
>JASCZI010000054.1:0-23423 GCA_036250425.1 Stylosanthes scabra
ATATATATATATATATATATATATATATATATATATATATATATATATATATATATTATAACACTCAGTTTAATAACATAAATAGATGTTAACTATTAAAATCTTAATTTAAAAAGAATAAAAAAAAACCTATAGAAAAGTAATTATAGACAACTAAGTGAATATTAGAACCAAGTCCACCCAACTCATGCGCCCCTCATTAGTTATTAGGATTTGTTATTTTCGTTTTTTTTGAAAAATGAAATCCCTGATTTCTCGTTCTTTCTGTTTTTGCATAACATGCGTTAATAGCAATTCTCACTTTTTATTCACCGCTGTTCTCTCATCATCGTTATTCTGTCATTTCATTTTCTTTGTTTCTGATTTGATATGTGGTTGTATGCTTTTAAGACGACGCTCAGACGTGAGGAGAAAACCATGGAAAGACCAAAACCACGTAAATATGAGGAGGAAGAATGAGTAACAGCAGTAGCAAGAGGAAGAGGAATAGCAGCAGCAAGAAGAAGATAATGATGATCATGATGTAGATATGGAAGAAGGAATGAAGGAATAAGAAGAAGAAGACGGAGTACGTTTGAGTAGGTAAATTTTGTTTCTATTTTCATGTAAATTCCATTTCTGTTTTCGTGACCCAAAGTCACGCCTAGGCGTAAACAAGACCACGCCCAGGCGTGGGTTTATCACCAAATCCGTTTCTGTTTTCATATAAATTTCATTTTTGTTTTCATGTAAATTCTGTTTCTGTTTTCGTGACCCAAAGTCACGCCTAGGCGTAAACAAGACCATGCCCAGGCGTGGGTAAATCACCAAATTAGTTTCTGTTTTCATATAAATTCCGTTTCTGTTTTCATGTAAATTCCGTTTATGTTTTTGTGACCCAAAGTCATGCCTCGGCGTAAACAAGACCACGCCCAGGCATGGGTTCATCACCAAATCCGTTTCTGTTTTCATGTAAATTCTGTTTCTGTTTTCGTGACCCAAAATCGCGCCTAGGCGTAAACAAAACCACGCCCAGGCGTGGGTTCATCACCAAATCCGTTTCTGTTTTCATATAAATTCTGTTTCTGTTTTCATATAAGTTCCGTTTCTGTTTTCGTGTAAATTCTGTTTCTGTTTTTCATCATCAACAACACCACCAACAACAGTAACAATGTAATAATGGAGGAGGAGGATGAGAAGGAAGAAGAAGAGGACGAAGAAGAGGAAGAAGAAGAGGAAGGAGAAGAGGAAGAAGAGGACGAAGAAGAGGAAAAAGAAGAAGACAATACCGACGACGACGACAATGATGGCAGCGGCAATGAGACGGTGGCGTCTGCAGCGGCGATGACGGTGGTGGTTGCAGCATCGATGATAGTGGTGGCGGCAGTGGTGACGAAGAAGAATAATAAGAAGAAGAAGAAGAAGCTGCAGTGAACACGCGTTTTTTAATTTTGGGAGAGCGATAGCGCGTGAGTGTGTGAGAGTGGGGAAAAATTACTTGGTTGGACTTAGTTGGGGTAAATGCTTGGATGTGTAGCATTTCTGAAGGCCCTTTTCAATCAGCAAGTCAAAAGAATTAACAAGTTCCACGGCCATTGGAGCAGAAATCCAAGCAATTCTCCATGTTGAGCAGACATTGGAGAGTGAAATAAAGCACCAATTTGGAGAGGCTAACAAAGTTGCTGATATATTAGAAAACTTAATCAGCACTCGATAATAGTTTATTATTTTTTTGTTTAAATGGATTGAACAACATCCCTTAATTCTAGACATTATATTAAAACACACGCATACTATAGATTCACACACCTATTCATTACATGGTCACCGTTGAGTTTTGCAATGTCTACTAAATTAACTTGTGTTCGATTGTGATTTAGTTGCTTGGTCAAAAAATAATAATAATAATAAATTAAAGAAGAGGGCTTTGAGAAGCATGACTGGTAGAGGTTGAGGTAGGGGTGAGGTGGTACGGGATCCGGATATTAATAGGCTGGAGAAGACGCACCATGTGGCCGGAGCATTAGGATTTGAGGTTAGTAATGTATTTTTTGATAAATTATTATGTTTTGTGGTTGGATTTGTGTACTTAGCATGGTTAATGTATTGTATATTTTTAGAATGAGTAGTAGGTTTTTATTTGAAAAATGCTAGTGTATGTGTTATTATGTTTTTATAATAATTTTAGATTTATATGTGTTACTTATTTTATTGTTTTGATGATATTCAACGTGTAGAATAGTATTTTATTATCTCGATCGAACATGATATACTATATATGGAAAATTTGTAATGATTTATTGAGATCTTGTTTTACTAGTCATATTTTTGTTCAAAAAATTAATAACAGGGATTGTCTCCGGAATATCACTAATGGTATCAATGGGAATGGGCGGAATAGGCAATTAATAAAGGGGAATGGTCGATGAAAATTTTACCGGTGATAGTCCTCCTGCATATGTATCGAGTTAAATTTCATCGTATCATTTCTCAATAAATGGTCATGGCTATGATATGACCACCTCCTCCAAAGGCTGAATATTTGGAAGCTGGTCCTAACGTTATAAATTTTAATTTTATGTACATGATAAAATAAATTATCATAGTTAGTTTGAAAAATGTTATGTACAATGTATCTTTTAAATGTATTGTAGTCATTAAATTATGATAGTAAGATTGAAAATGCTATGTACGATGTAATATCCCAGTGCATTATAGTGAATTATGACCTGATTAGTTTGGTCCTTATTTCTTTTAGGTGTCCGTTTTATTTTCCTCGCATTATTTATTTTGCTAAAAGAGTGCTCAACTGTGTTATGGCTTAATATTATCCATTTTTATGTTCTTTATGCGACAACATATTTAATTAGTTGTGTGAATCCAATCATTTAGGTGCAGTGCGTTTGTAAATTATAGTGTTAGAAGAAATGCATCTTTTTTAGTTATTTAAATGATATTACGAAGTGAAACAATTATAATTTTCATTATACATTTTGTTGGTCAAACAATTTTAATTTACTCGTAATTGTGTTAACAACAGACTCCTAGGATGCTCACGCCTCAAGGAGTCGTACCTAACATGCGTCCCCCAGAATGTCTGGTTGAGTATATTCACGAGGCCGGTTTTGGCGGCCCGCAGCAGATGAGTAGCTTTGACTACGATATGTCGTTGCTGTCCGCATTGGTTGAGAGGTGGAGACGGGTCATCCTTTCTTCTTGCGCCACATGGCAAGATTCGGACGGATAGTGGGTCCATCCCACTCAGGCCACAAACTTTCATCAAGGATTGGTGGGAACTCCGCTTGATACACACTAAACACGGAGTGCATCCCATACACCGAATCCACAAACTGTTCCCATTCCACGCTCGCGGCCACACAGCTGGCTAGAGCGTGTCGACATGGATAGCGCAGAGATTGGAATTCTCCACAGTTACACGTGCGTTGTCTCAGGCGGACATGGAACGAACACCCAAAGGATCCATGTAGTTCCTCTAGCTCATCAATGCTAAACACAGAGGCCTGTCGATCGCAATGAGTCATGCGCATCTTGTTCAGATCCTCGCGACTCTTTTCAACAGCTGACAAGAGCGTCTGTGAGAACCTCATGCCGGCGTTCAGCTGTGCCGCGGCCTCTCTCCCCTTTCTGACAAATAATTGTTGGAGTCTCTCATAAGTTACTCGGATGATTGCGGCGACTGGAAGGCGACAGGCCCCCCTCAACACAGAATTGATGCACTCAGACAGGTTTGTTGTCATGTACCCCCATCGACGACCCTGATCAACATGCTTCATCCACAGATCCATGCGAAAGCTCAAAGCCCATGCATGCATGTCAATGGAGTGCACCTTCAGAGCCTCCATGTAGTGCTCGGCACCTTTCACGGAAGCATTGTACGCCACATTAGTCATCAACTCTTTTCCTCGAGTGTTTCTAAACCTCGACATGAAGTTCGCACCCATGTGTCTTATACAATACGTGTGATGAGCTCTTGGGGGGCCCAACCATTCCTCTCGTCGTTCAGTGCGGCTCGGATGGCATTAGACCTGTCTGAAATTACCATGATACCATCTTGAGGAGTGACATGTCTTCGCAGGTTCGACAGGAAGAACGACCAAGACTCAGTTGTCTCAGATTCAACAAGCGCAAACGCAATGGGCAAGATATTGTCA
This sequence comes from Stylosanthes scabra, assembly GCA_036250425.1. Classification (NCBI taxonomy): domain Eukaryota; kingdom Viridiplantae; phylum Streptophyta; class Magnoliopsida; order Fabales; family Fabaceae; genus Stylosanthes; species Stylosanthes scabra. The sequence continues at coordinate 4,152 of JASCZI010000054.1, forward strand.
TTCCTGTCCTGCGCAACCGCGATCAACAACACCCCGCCGTATTTCCCATAAAGGTGGGTGCCGTCAATGGAGATGAAATTTTTGCAATGCTTGAATGCTTCGATGCAAGGAGGAAATGACCAGAACACCTTATCGAACTGTCATGAATCACGATCCAGCAAGTGACCGTTGTAATAAGGGACTGTTTCAAAGGCTGTCACCGTGCCCGGTAGAAACATCTGAAAAGCTTGTATTAACCGCGGGACCTTGTCATATGACTCCTCCCACTCCCCATATAAAATAACCATGGCCTTCTTCTTCGCTATCCACACTTTGCGATAAGAGGGCTTAAAGTGATAACCTTGCTGGATAGCACTCTGCAGAACAAATACAAAAACAGAAGGACTGGTCTTAACCATTGGCAGAATGACGGCGGACATGAGGCTGCTATCCAACTGAAAGTGGTCATCCGACATCATTGGAGCAATACACGTGTGGGCGCCTCCAAACTTGCGAACCTCCCTACAACAACCGCATAATTACTTAAATTGGAAATCAATTGAACCAGAACACAATCATAATAAGAACAGATACAAAAATTCTTACCAATATCCAAGGTTCTATCTCAAAGCAACTTGAATGCGCCAGGGACAGCCATTTTCCGCAGCTTGCACCGGCAATGGTACTTAGTTCTGTCCGACTCAATAACCTGATACTCCGCATTCCTCCAAATGCTATAATTTTTTACTGCAGTCTGAACTGCTGCCTGGTTGCGCATCCTATGGCCGACTCGGAGCTCCACACCGCCATTCGTATTACAATCGTTGCACATACCCTCCTTCAACAGATCATCACATGGCCCTTCGTTCAGGTCAAGCTGCTGGAAAAAGCATGGCACATCAACCAGCCGTGGAATTGGCGGCGATGCGGGAAGGATGTAACGGGAACATCCAGTTCCTGCCGTCATCTCTGGGATACAATCAACACCTTTCGCGCCGTCAGAGGAGGAAGAGCCAGTACTTGCAGAATATTTCGAATCAGACTATGAATTATCCACCGCCATTTCTGTTTCCGGCAACGAAGGTTTGACAGTGCGGACCGATGTCGCTGCAACGGGCGGGCCACATGTGCTGCCACCGACATCAACCAAAAAATCCATGACGTGTTGGGGCATCAGTCTGCGATGGCATTCGAAGGTGACACGCACGTGTTCATCGTTAAATAGCCACACCAACAAATGCACGAATCTGCCGTTGGGCTGCCGCCGTAAGAATCGATAACCAACTTTCCTTATTTCCGTAAATCTTCCTCCTAGGTGGTGCAAGAAGACTACTATTAACTCCGACATGGTGCTCATATCTGGATGTTGAAACACCACCAGTGAGTCAGACTGGAACTAGACTCCGTCCTGCCGCTCATGTATGACGGCATTTGGATGTAATCGAATAACCAAAGGTTGATCCATCAAAAAATAAGAACAAAGGAATCAAAGGAAGTTAGGGAGAGTGCTTAGATTGTTTGGTGTGAAATGTGAGGTTGCCCAACAGCCTGATTATATAGGAGTTGACGTGAACCAGTGCCGCAGCCACTGTTCGCGGCTTATTTTATATCGAATGCCGCAGCCAATGGTTGAGGGACCTTGAGAAACTCCAGTGCCGCTGCCACTGACTGAGGGACCAAAAATGGCCCATTACCGCGGCCAGTGTATGCGGCACCCCCTCCATCCTCCAATCACGCAGGCAGGCGGGACACGATCCAAAAAAATGCTGCAGTCACTTTAGCTCTGCCTGCGGCCCCCCTATTGTGAGTTACTCTGGCTGTGCATGCGGCAACAGGTATGTTACATAAAAAAATAAATATACATAAAAGTATTTATTTTGGTTAATAATAATTAAAAAATATTTATATAAAAAAAACCAAATTTTAAAAGCAGTTCTTTAGCCAGAAAAAATACAAATAGTGAATTCCAAAAAAAAGTATAAAAACGTTGACTCTTAAACAAAAAATCTATAAACAAAACCCAAAACTACCGCATCAACATTTTTTTTTCCAATTACACCACCACTACTACTATCATTCTCTCCCCCTAGTTGGAGAAAAATAGAAGCATGTTTCTATATTACTATGTCATTTGACATCGAATTAATTTTTTATTTGACATAAAAATAAAATATTTGTTTCGATACGTTGATTAAATAATACGTATCGGTATGATAAATTAAATAAATCAATAAAAATTTGACATGCAAAATATGTTTATCCACGTCAATATTAATTTTTTTATTTTTATAAAAAAAATTATTATATTAATGTATATACTAAAATATCCTTATAAATAAAAATAAAAGACAATTTTATCTTTTTAATTATTTTTTTTAAAATACCAAATAATTTTTTATTTTAAAAAATATCCTTTAACCACTCCAAATAATTAAATCCAAATTACATTAATCAAATAATCGCACAAATAATAAAAAAAAAGAACAAAAATTAAAATCAAAAGAACAAGATCGTTCTATAGTAAAACCCAGCAAATAAGATCAAATTTGCTAATGTTCTCTGCCATTGTCCTCCTCTTGATTCATTTTGGTCTGTTTCTTTTGCTGGGTTCTTTTTTACTTTGACTTTCTACACAGTCTGGGCTGCAAATAGAGGCCATGACTTCAACTTCCTTGGTTCCCTCTTGTTTGATGCTCTGATTGTTCTTATCTTTACGTTTGGGGGAAGAAGAATAAGAACCAGGGGAAGACTGAGGATGAAAGGAATGGCGTGAACATACATAGCTGCTACATAATCTGAGATTGGAGCAAAAGCGTCCAACTCTGGCGGCTGCTGGATAGGCTGGGATTAGAAGATTTATTAGGGATTTCAGAATGTCATTAGGGATTTTTATTATAATTTAAAATTTTTGTTCTTGTTCTTCGAGAAATTTTTTTTTTATTTTATTCGTGTATTTATTAGATTAAAATAATTTGATTGTAATTATTTAAAGTTTATTATAAAATGGTATTTTTGTAAAAAAAATAACAAAGATTATTTGATATTTTGATATAAATAATTAAAAAGATATTTTAGTAAATACATTAATATAATAATTCTTTGAAAAAAAAAAGAAAAAAATTACTTTTGACGTGGATAGATTTATCATATATATCGAATTTTATTGATTTATTTAATTTATCATACTATATAGTATGTATTATTTAATGAATAAAATTGAATAAAATTTTAAGTATACCTAATATTAGCCTATTTTAATGCACTATAAAAAGTCAGTAAAACAAATAATAATATACTATAAAAAAGCTAACAAACCTTTAATAGAATCTTGAACAATTCTCATTATTCTTTTCCACAGCATAATCCAAACCCAAATCTCAACTACTCCATCAACATATCCAACTTTCTTCAACTCGCGTCGTCAAGAAGCCCATTATACTACAAACGGGTGTAATGACAAAACCCTAGCTATAGTGCTATACTTGAAGCAAGTCAATTCTTCCCCAATGGGTTAGAAATCGGATTCTTAGGATCCTCTTTCTATACATGGAACATTTTCACAAGAGCATACCCATCTCTCTTGGTCATATTGATCAATTCATACTATTAACTAGAAGAACTTGTTATACAAAAAAAAAAATAATAAACAAAAAATAGAAGAACTTGTGTATTATTAAGCGGTATGCTAATTATATTGTCAATACTATAGGACCGTCAACGTTTCTTTACCATGATATTGAGACTTTTGCTAAGCGGTTTTTGTAGCAGAAATAATGATTTTTTTTTTTTTGGTGTCTTGTCATCTTTTCTATTTTGATTTGCAGAAATAATGATATGCATATAAGTAAAATAGAACTAAATATTCAATAAAGTGACTCAAATATTTTCCTTTAATTTTAGTGTGTTTTTGGTTTGAAAAGATTGATATAATACTAAAAATAGCCTTTGAGAAATAATGGATCAAGTTAGAAATTGAGAATGATGTTAGCATATTTTATATATATTAAATTGGCAAAAGAATACGCAAGATAACCCTTGCAAGATTATCCTAATTTGAGTGAACCTTGCTTACATCCAATCCCAAATAAATCACATGTTGATTTTTTTTTTTTCTTCACCACTTTATCACACTTACACAACTTGGATATCAAGCTTTTTCAAGGTAACGAATCTCAAGCAAATAATCTCTACTGACTTTTGTTATCTGAATAGTCTTACAAGCTCCTCCCAACTACATTCCATGATACCGAGTAATATTTTTCTGTGGCTGAGGCAAATGTGTTTGCCTCATATCAAGCCACACCCAAGTTCGAACCTTGCGGGTGAAAAAGGATTCTAGTGTAATGTGGGTGGGTGGTTGTATATGTTGTGATACCTAAGATTGGAAGTTGTAAAATAAAAAAGTAATATTTTACTAAGATATTATAAAAAAATTTAATTATTTTAATAACTAATTATTTTGTTGAAAAATATGTGAAATAACATATATAACTATAATAACTAATTTTTTTGTATTAATGCTTAATAGATATTTTGGTTTCTCCGTTTACATTTAAAAAGAAAATCTATTAGAAAAACTTACACCAACAATGAAGACAAGAAATACGTCAATAACATGGGTCAACAGTTTTCTTCATTAAAGAATCTCATGTGCTGGTTCCTGGAAAGTGGAAAGTCTATACTTCCACGTTTGATAGGTTCCTATTCACTAATCACTATTCTCTACTCTCCCCACTCATTCACTCGACATTACTCTTCAATTTAGTAATTTTATTTTTATTTTTAATGTGTTCTATAATCCAAAGTAGCTAGTTCTTTTGTTTATTGAAGTTTCCCTTCCCGGCACAGTATATATCCCTTTCTAAAAAGGACCCTAGTTTCTAACAAAACGACATGGATGAAGATCCAAGCTACAAGGCTACAACTATAGCAAAACCATGCACAAGATGTGACACAATTATACAGTCACAACTCTTTTCTTTTTCGCCTTTTTAATTACCATAATCACGAAATACTAAATTATGACATAATAAAACAATAATTGCACCCTTTAGGATAACCATGTCTATAAAAAGAAAGAAAAAAAAAAGAAGAATGAATATAATAAGATAAAGCTGAGAAATCAACTTACAATAATTCCAAACAATTGTATTGTCATGAGATACCATTACGTAAAAGCAACTCGTTTGGGATTTCATTCAATTGATTATTTACCAATTTTACCCTACGTTCTCACTTCAAAAATCAAGTATAAGTTATCCAATCACTTGTGTATTGCAAGCTAATAAGAAAGCTAAACAAAATGGCTTATTACTACTACTACTTCCTCTTGTTGGTTCTTGTTGCTACTGCTGCAATTTCTGAAGCAGATGCACAAACTAAGCTATCTAAAGATTTCTATTCCTACAGCTGCCCTAAACTGTTGCTTATAGTGAAGAATGAAGTCATAAAAGCCATTAACAAAGAGGCTCGCATCGGAGCTTCTTTACTTAGACTACATTTCCATGACTGCTTTGTAAACGTGAGTTTACTATACTATATGCAATCACACTAATTTACCTTCAATTATATCTTTGAGATTTGAGCAATTTTACTTCATTGATACTCTTATGAAAAGGGCTGTGATGCGTCAATTCTATTGGACGATACAAAAAACTTCATCGGAGAGAAAACGGCGGCTGCTAACAATAACTCGGCAAGAGGGTTCAACGTGATTGAAGACATTAAGGCCAAAGTGGAGAAAGCATGCCCCAGGGTTGTGTCATGTGCTGATATTCTTGCTCTGGCTGCTAGAGACTCTGTAGTTTATGTAAACACCCCAATCTTATTAATTAGAACTTATGTTATGAGCTTTAAGAAAGTCTTGAGTATTTTTTTGTTATGGAATTTGTTCTTCTTATTAGGGTAATGATTGTTGTAATATTACAGTTAGGAGGGCCTTCATGGGAAGTAGGCTTGGGAAGAAGGGATTCTACCACAGCTAGCAGAGCTGCTGCTAATAACTCTATTCCTGCACCCTTTTTCAGTCTAAGCTCTCTCAAGTCAAATTTTGCAAAGCATGGGCTTTCTGTGGAGGACTTGGTGGCTCTTTCAGGTACTATAACTAAATTAGATAAGATGTAACATTTCTTGGCTCTTTTAGAAAGAAAGTCTTGGATGAATACAAGTTTAACAACTCATGGTTAGACATACTCACACAGAAGTTGGTAGTCCTCAGAAATATGAGTTGTTAAACTTAGGCTTATACAAGAATCTCTCATTATCTTGTCCAAGAAATGTTCTGATTCACTATTTTTAATAACAGGTGGACACACTATTGGCTTGGCTAGATGTGTACAATTCAGAGCACACATCTATAATGATTCCAACATTGATGCTTCCTTTGCCAAGTCCCTAAGGAGCAAGTGCCCTAGAAGAGGAAATGATGCTGTACTCGCACCCCTTGACCATCAAACACCGACAAAGTTTGACAATCTATACTACAAGAATTTGCTGGTTAAAATGGGTATTCTCCATTCAGACCAGGAGCTCTTAAATGGTGGTTCTACCAGTGCTCTGGTGAAGAAATTCGCTGCTAACAAGAACGAATTCTTTAAGGCTTTTGCCAAGGGCATGGTGAAAATGAGCAGCATCAAGCCTCTCACAGGTAAAAAGGGGCAGATCAGAATCCATTGCAGAAAAGTCAATTAGACATGCAACATGAGCAAGTGATATGTGTGGCAAAAAATGTATATTCAACTAATTAGGCATCCCTTTGTCTAAAACTATGTCTAATGTTTTGAACCTCAGGTTGTAATATAACCTGATTTATGATAAATAAACTACCACCTTTTATTTATCTATCATATGTTATCAAATTAAACTGCAAGAGTGCAAGACCATAATATCTCATCCCTAAGCTCAATGATTTCACATTAAGAAATTCATGAATTTCAATAAAACTTCAAAGATTTTCATATAAAAGATTAGTACCGAGTGATAATATACTTACTAAGTTTCAGTTACATGTATGTGTTCTCAGCCTCAAGCAAATTTTCCTCTGGATTCTTTTTCCACACACCCCGTTAGACTATTGTAAAAGCAATCAAGAACTTGACGTGTTAGATATTTGCTTATTTACATCATGGTTTTGACTAAGATATCAACACTACGAAACAACTAAAAACAAGGACTCAAGCTGCTAGCTGAATTACATACATCTCTTTTACTTACTCTAGCTCATGAATGGACTCAACCTCCTCTTCTGACAGCACGAAGTCATCGACCTCTCTATAGTAGGCATTCTGCTTTTCGATGAAATCTTGCAGCTGGGAATTCTTGGACTTCTTTTGTTGGCTAGACATGCAACGCTGCTTCTGAACAGCAAATATGATTGAAACACTTCAGCAAGATAACCATTACGACATATTTGAATCGAGCTAGCATTGACAAATAAGAACCAAGTAGGAGTTTACAATTTATGCAATTAACTCTAATGATTAAGCACAACAAGTTTTGTTACACCATAGTCCTCCATTACTCCATATATACCTCATGCATCGTACACAATCCTAAATCCTAGACCCTAAACCTTAAACCCTAAACCAAACCAACATCAACAGATTCAGAGGAATTGGAAGTTTTTTACAGAACCATAATGTTGAATTTCTCTACCTTTCTACAAGGAACTATCGAATCCTTGGCCCCAAGGAGATCCAAACCCTCAAATCGATCATCTTCTCCTCTGTTTTATATGACAAGAACAAGAAACGAATCCGAAAACCAAGTAATTAGATCATAGAATCGTGATTTCTATGAAATCGACAACAAAAACAACAATCAAACATGATTCACGCAATTAGGACAAGGAAAATTTCGGAGAATGAATTATAAAAACCAAATTTCGTTCGTCACTGAAGCTTCACACATAGCTAATCAAAACTCAACAACAGCACATTTTAGAAACCTTCTTTAAACGTACAATTACCAGATATTAGAGACGTACCCGTATTGTTGTGGATCGATAACTGCATTGTTATGGTTATTCCTCCTTTCATTTGTTCCATTGCACAACACTGAAATAATAATAATAATAGTAACGGTTAATGAGTAGAGAGATTGGCGTTAGGGTTGAGGAGTGAAATAAGTAATAATGAGAAGGGGGAAAGGTACGTACAGGTAGAGGGAGGAGGAGGAAGAAGAGAGTTGCATTTGGTGACAGGTTTGTTGAAGTTGTTGGAAGAAGAAGAAGAAGAGTTGGTGCGATCGGAGAGAGGGTATCGTCTTCTTCTCCGATCCGCACATTTCATCTCCATTTTCACTTTTGGAGATTGCCGCCAAATTTCTGTTGGGAATTGGAAGCAGCGTTTCGACGTCGGACTGTCGACTGTGGGAGTGTCTTTTGTTATGGAGCAGCACTGCTTCTCCTGTGGGCCAGAGCTACGTTTTCTTTTTTTCTTTTTTTGGTATCCAAATATTGGGAAAGATTAACGGTTATTTTGTTTTTCAATGGGATAAAAATATTTAATAGAGTAAGTGACATAAACTTTAATTCTCGTATTTGATAGTCACACTTAACATTACAATTAAGAGAGAATATATTTGTTTACACATAGTCAAGGAGCGTATTTTTACTAGTATTAAAAGTAAGGCTCAAATGCACCAACAAAGTATATGTATTAGCTAAAAATTTTGAGGGAAAAAAAAAGTACTAGCTCTTGAAATTTTTTTTTTTTTGCTCGTTACTAAATCAACGTTGAATAGGAAATGGCATTTAATGGATTAATCATCAAAATCCAAATTGGGGATGAAGACTATCCAACAAAATATATAAACTTAAAATATTGATTGAATATAACAAATTTACTGTGAAGGACGGACACTTCGTTAAATTGATGTGGAATATTTTTTAGACACGACACTTATCGATAGATGTATCTTCACTGTTTCATTCGTATCCTTAAAAAAAAAATCTCTTCGGACACACTTAATACTCCAAAATATTATCACATGTTCGCGTGTTCAATTTTATTCTTAACTTATATCCTTAAAATAGTTTAAAATGGTAAATATCACTATTTCTTAAAAATAAATATTATCTTAAATATTTTATATAATTAAAAAAACATTAAAATACTTAAAAATAATAATTTAAATTTCAATATAAATAAAATATCAAGATATTATTATAATTTTATTAAAAATACATTATATTTTATATATATATGCAATCTCCCCGTGTCATGTAAAAAACTAAGATTGGTGTATTGGTGTATCGCCGTATCGCGTCTGTGTATCATAGCAAATTAGCAATAGTTCTAGACTTCTAGTGACCTCAAAATTTTCCTTTTAACGAAATTTTGATGGAAAAAATTTGAATCCAATGGTTATATTGTCTATACAAATTTCACAAAATAACACTTGTATGATCTAGAATTGAATAATCACATGCAAAATTCCTCATGGCAATTGGCATCTCAATTGAAAGCCATTTGGGTAGATATTAATGCTAATTTCTTTTTTCCTACAATCATAAAAAATAAATCAATACCCTTAATACTCTCCTACCAAATAATGCAAACAGAATGAGGCATTTTCAATATGCTTCCATTAGCTGTCAATGTTCAAAAAATACTATCTTTTGCATTTACACCATTGAAAAAACTAGCAAGTGAATCCCCAGCATCATCCTTTGTTTCATTACTTTGCTTGACATTTAGGGTTAACGGAGAAACACTTTGAGACGATGGCGCATGATTCTTGATTGATACAAATGCAACTTTCTTTGTAGCAGAGTGTAGTTTAGCAGAGTTCTTGAAAGATGCTTTAGTATCACCTTGATTGTCTCCACCTTCCTCGCCACACACGGTATCTTTAACGTTATCAATCTGTGATGGCCCGGCAGATGGATCAATGTTCATGTCTGTGACATGAGAAGGATCTTCTGTGGCTGCTACAACCTTATTTCCGACAACCTGGTCATCTGCATAGGATGTCTACATGTCAATACCTTGGCTAAAATTGATGACACCAAAATATTAAAATGATGTGAAAAAAAAAATAAATCATTTTTTTTAAATTAAATGGATCATACCTATACCTGGAAAACAATTTAATGAATTTAGTGATTTGGTTCATATTCAATTTGAGGCACTTGCCCATTAAGATGCAAATTAAGAACTTTAGAGACTATTGTGACAAACAGATGAAGCTACTTTAACGTGAAGAGATTGGCAAAGTGAAAAAAAATGTGAGTTTGATCATCCTTGAATCAAGATAGTAGAACTCACACGTAATGGAAATTACAAATTCAATGGTGATTAAACCCTCACTTTCTTATTTTATAAATCTCTCCAATTTAGAAGATCTTTTTTCGTGACAAATGTTACTGCTTATCAAAAAAAGAATGGTTACAAGTTCATGCAAAGTATTCATGTATATCAAATTTTTTTTGTTGTCTTTAACTGGACTCACATGAAAAGCATAACATCAATTACAAAAAAGCATAACTGAACCTAAGAAGAGAGGCTACTGAGTACAAGTCATATAAAAAAGACACATGCTAATAATATATTAACTTATCAGCTGAAAATGAAAGCATGCATGAAAGAAGTACATTAACAACGAAGATGAGATGGAGACAGCAGAGAAGAAATGAGACCACATCATAATTCTTACCCCCGAGAAAATTTTCAACGGTATCGTAGTTCACCACTGATGCGTCGACAGAGACATTTCCGTCCTCACCTTGATTTTCATTCTCAGGGTCATGCTTTGTCTCAATTAATATGAACTTATCTGATTTCCATACACATTCCAATTTAACAAAATCCTGACTAACTGGGAAAACCTCCCTAACAACCTGCATCAATAGTATATCACCCAACAACAATAAATTAGCACGGAGAGTATTATTTTCTCCACATACCCATATTAATTAGTACATGCAGCACAGATGGTTAAGTGGTAAAAACAAACCTCAAGTCCGTTACTAATTATTTTTATTGATTGCTTCTTTTTAGACAAAGAAGAAACCATGTTGTACAATGAAACCACATCAAGTAATATCTGAACCAGGAGGGAAAAGGATCGCAAGTCAGTCTTGTGTAAATTCAAGGAAGATGACTGTGAAAGCTGAATATATATCAACGCAGATGAATTTACAAACAGAAAAAAACAATGGCTAGTAAAAATTTTCAATAACTTGACATTAGCTAATGTAAAGGCATAATCGTATTCACTGACTGTAGTTCAATTGAGAAATAACCTTTGTATTGTTATTCAATGTTGCTGATATTTTACATGACCTCAATTCTCAAGAATATACAACCAATAACACAAGGACTTACTTGTTGAACCAAAACCCGAAGACGTGCAAGCAAAGCCATAATTGTCACAGAAAACCCCATGAAGAAGGATCGAGCGAACAATATAGATACCTCACTAGTATATAGTCAAGGAAACATTTTTATATTGCAAACTGCAACCTTCAAAGACAGTTTGCATGATACTAATTACTGAGAAGTAAATGCACAGAGAGAAATGCTACCGCTGACAATGATAACAGTATCTATGAAATATGGAATGTTTCTAAGTATAAAGCAAAAATATAATTCAAGGATTTACCTCTGTAACAGACCACAAGAATACATTGCATAACTAACCAACCAAAACCTGGAAACTTTGCTAAGAAACTTAAACTACAGAATTCATCAAATATAGGAATTTAGGAAGGGAAGGGGGTGATGTTAAGGTTGGCAGTATCAGCCAACAAACAGAAAAAGCATTGACAGTATCAGCAAGAATATAATTTCAGCCCTTTTGACACAGAAATTAAATGGATAATGCTTCAACTCAAGCAAGTAAACTTCTAATTATTAATAAAATAGCATTGGAAGATTTTGTGCATTATGCCAACAATATATGCTGTATCATCTGAGAATACCAAGATACAAGCTGAATGTAATACAAACATTATCATACAGCATATATATATGAAGTGAAAGGCAGTATTAACGCAAACCATATAATACCAGCAGAAGGATACGTTGCAGCCTTCAGTATTGTTTCGACCATCTGCATGAGAAAATGAAACCCTTATCAATATAAAAGAACAACTGTACAAGTTCCAGTTTTCCAGAAGACTTCAGCAATCCAAGACTACTGTAATACAAATAAATAATAATTTGTGTGAAATCCTAATTCAGTATGCATGGGAAGAGGAGGAAAATATGAGCTCTCCACCAGTTTAAAGGCAACGCGATCTTAATTTACAAAATCAACAAGGAAAAAACAAGAAACAATAAAGAATATTCTGCTGCAGTTTTCACCTCTGCTAGTAAGCGTGCAGCTCCTAAAAGGCGCTCCATAAAATTATAATTTCCATTGTCACATTTTCTCCTTTTTAAGCTGTCATGAAGCAGTAAGTAAAACAATAGTATCAATAGCATATCATCTTGTGTCCATAGAAAATTTTTTAAACGAAAAATGTTTCAAGAACCAGTGACAAATTCATGAGCAACAAACAAGCATGATGCAGAATTTTGAGTTATACATGATAGTGAGACGTCCTTCACCTGATGGATAATTTGCATTAGCCACATTCACATACTTGATACTCAACTAATTAACTAGAAGTTTGTAATCTGTAGGCCCTTTGGCTTACTGTTTAACATGTTCAGTAGAAAACTACAGGTTGTCACCTCCCATTTTCAATGTCTTTTGTTCTGTGGCTTGCACATAAAAATGAAATATTTTGATCTTATAGCTGCACTTAACCCTCTGTACATGGATATGGAAAAGTACAAAACAAATCCAAAATATAAACAAGTCAATTCTACCTCTCTAAAAGATGAACCTTCTGTTTTGGTCTATCTCCTTTGATAACTAGTAAACATGATGACACAAGCTCCTTCAAGTTTGCCGATTGCAGAAGCTTTAAATCTCGATTCACCTTCCAATTAAAATCCCAAATAAAACCCAATATGGCGTGTAAATACACACTACATAGCATGCCCAATTTAACTTACCGTAAAAAAATTTCAATTTTTGTACCTTCAAAAGATACTGGAAATAGGAAGAACTTCGGTGCTGGTTCTTGTTCTTATAGACCAATCTTTGTAGAATTCCAGACTCACATTGGAGTTGTGCAAGCAAAGTTGTTATCCTTGCCACAATTGTTTCAAATTCAGCATCCATCAAGTACCTTCAATTTTCAAACATACAATTTTTAATATGTGAATTGACTACTAGGCTATGAGCTCAACCACAATATAAGTGTTAATAAGCACTGAAATTCTGATAATCACATAAAAATCATGGAAGCAAAAACTGAAATAAAAGAAAAGGCATTCTATCGCTCTATCAGAGCTTCCAACGCACAGAAAAATGTAATGTTAAAGAAAACAAAGTGAGAGGAGATGGAGAGTGGAGGAACCTATGAGGAATGAGGGGGGAGGTGGAGACGAAGCCGCACACGACGGTTGGCGCCGGAGATCCTCAGAAGAGTAGCGGTCTGGCGGAAGAAGCAGCGGCTCTGCAGAAGCCTCGTTCTTCGGCACTCCTCCTCTCTTGTTTTTATTTTTTTTTAAAGAAAAGAATTCCATTTTTGGACTTCAGCTCTGCTCTCTCCTCAACATCAGGGCTTTTGCCTGGTTTGTGATGATGACCTCTCTTCATCAGTTGGGCTTTTAAGGTGCACTCTAAGCCCAAAGTAAAAAACATTCGAATCTGGTGATCAGTTTTATTTTGATGGAACCAGTGCCCTAGCTGCCACCAACAGGAACGAAGGAAATCATGAATGCGTCGATTATCACATAGTAGCCAGGTAATGGAAAATGGAGATGGCAGGCGAGGGTCGCGATCACGAATGGCACAGCAACGATGAAGTCCAGCGACGGCGAACAGCGCTGGGGCTGTTGATTGGACCGCCAAGGCTAGGGTTGCCGCTGCTGGGGTTGTTGACTGAACCTTCACCGTCGAAGAGAGGAGGAGGATCACACACCTAGGGCACCAAAGGCGAAGCAGTTGCTCCTCGACCTAAACGAGTTCTGCTCCGGATTGCACATCGCATGGGTATCGGGTAGGCAGTTTAGGCCATAACCCAGTTATTTCAAAACAACAACAACAACAACAAAGCCTTGTCGCACTAGGTGGGGTCGGCTACATGGTTCAAACGACGTCATTGAGCTCTTTCATGTATATCATGATAACCCAGTGATTTCAAAAAAAAAAAAAAGGAAGTAGGTGCCTCGGGTCGGGTCGGGTTAGATATGGGTAGGGTCCAAATGTTGGGTTGAGCAGGCTTGGGTGATCCAACCTTTGTCAAAAAAAAAACATAAAATGTCAGGGTTGTGCAGGGATCGAATCGGATATGGCCAATTTTCGTATCCGATCCGCACAAGTTTCATCGGATCGGATACTATATCCGCAATTTTGTCTTCGTATCTGATCCGATTGCGGATATATCCGCGAATTGCGGATCGGATCGCGGATATATCCGCAGAAAATGGCAACTTGAGAGAGAGAAAAAAAATTTTTCTTGAAAAAAAAACGCTATGAAGTTAGAAGCCCAATAATCCCATTCTGTTTATCAAGATGTTAATTCGATCACAAAAATGAAGAAGCTGTTAATTCATAACAAACCCAATTCACCATGTAATATTTCTTAAAAATACAAACATAAATTCATGAAATAAAAAATATCTCAGAGCCACTTTGTGAGCAAATCCAGCATTTCAATCTTTGACAACATTAAAATATCAAAGTTGCAACACAAATCCCATACAAATCTGTTGAAAATATCATTATCAACAAGGAATTAAGAAAAATTAAATTATTTACCCAAAAATAGAGGCGGCGACGAGGATGAGAAGCAACTCAACGGCGACCCCGACGACAGGCGACGGAGTGGCTACGAGTAGAGGACGAATTGGCGACACTGATGAGAGGCCGCCGCGTGGCTATGAGCACTCGAACAGAGGAGGAATCGACGAGGGGGAAGCACGACCAGAGACAACGAAGTGGTCAGGAGGAAGCACGATGAATCGGCAACGAGCAGGCGCCATTGAGAAGCGTCGACTAGGCCAACGGTGAGGAGCTGCGACGACGAGCTCGTGCGACGATGAGGCGGCGTTGATTTGCAACGAAGGTGGGTGATGGCGAGGGTGACGCCGTGACGGAAGAGTATCTCACTCTCTGAATCTGTATTCAAGTAGAGAGAGCCGAGATTGTTCCAAAAAAAAAAGTAGAGAGTATGGAGGCGCTAGGGTTTCTCTTAACATGCTATATATATTTTTTATTATTTATTTATATATGGAGTGCGGATCCGCGGATCCGATCCGCGGATGCCAATTATAAATCCGCTATCAGATTCTGTACCTGTGCGGATCGGATCCGATCCGATGATTCTGCAGATCGGATAATATCCGCAATTTACGGGTCGGATTGCGGATATTACCGCAGGTATATGCGGATCTTATTCGATCCATGCACACCCCTAATTCTACACACACCTATTTTACCGATAAGTCTAACCAAGTCATTTATTTCTATTATAAATAAAAAAAAATTTTAATGTCAAATACAAGATTATTTATATGATATTTTTTTTGTACTATTTGATATTGAAAAAATCTTTTATTTGATATAGGAATTACGGACTTAATTGAATTTGGTTGAACAAAATAGATGTACATCTAGCATTATCATTTTGGATTAATTGTCACTCTTATTAATTGTAATTAGGAAAGGATTTTAATTTTTCTTTCACAACCTTAAGACATATTTTATTAAATATAATTTAAATAATTTTTATATTTTTAATATATTAAATATAACAAACATTTAAAAAATATTTATTATTATACACTTAAAATATATTTTTAACATACAAGACAGTTAAATACTTAAATTATTATATTATTCATGATAAAAAGTCTTTCTGATAAAAAAATTATAGTTAATATATAATAATATATAATCTATGAAAAAAATCTCTAAAATAAGAAAATAAAATATTAACAACTACTAAATTTTGCAAATGTTATCACGCGTAAATTTCACTATTTCAATTTAAAAATAATTGCATTTTAAATTGAAAAATACTCAAAAGCCAATCTTTTTAATTTATGTTTGTCAACAATTAATTTTTCTTTTGTGACAATTAATTTGATATTTTCTTTTACATCAACTAAGAACAATAAAAAATATCAACAATGCTAGTAATCAATAAAAATCAATTAATATCAGTCAATAACTTAAATTGAATGATTTTTTTTATATAAATAAAATTTAATTGGTATTTACTCAAATAAATCATTCTATGCATATTTATCTTTTTGTGTCACGTTAGTAATACCGTCAGGTTAACTGGCGTGATCCACTTCAACGAATGCCGCCGGGTTTTGTAGCGGCACCCTGCTCCGTTGTCAGTGCAGGATCGTCATTCGAGGGAGAGGGGGCGTCGCTAGGTTTATTGGCGGCACTGGTGGGATTGGATGCCACTAGTTCTTCTGGCGGCACTGGGCCAGTTTATGCAACGTCTTCAGCTTGCACCAGTGCCGCCAGTTCTTCCAGCGGCATTCTCGTGACGCCATCTAGCGGTACTGGTTCGCCTGATCTACTCCAGTGCCACTGCAACATGCGGCGGCACTCCCTTGTTTTAGTGCCACAGGTTATCCCGGCGGCATTACTAACGCGACACAAAAAAATAAATATGCATACAATGATTTATTTAAGTAAATACCAATTAAATTTTATTTATATAAAAAAAAATCCAAATTGAATGTTATATTTCTATAAGTTTCAAATTTTTTTTTAAATACAAAATTATCTTATTGTTGGTTCTTTAGGTTTCAGATGTTTTATGACTTTTATTGTAGACGTTCTATAAACAGTGATTACGAATATTCTTTTTTTTTCGCTAAGTTGTTGATTAGAAAAAATATTGGTTATTTATATCTTCTCAAAGAGTTATGCTACTTGTGCACCAAAAACAGCCACTATTTCAGCCACTAGTATAATTATACGGAGTGGGTCCCATAAAATACAAATGTTGAAAATACTACAATACTCTCACAGTAAATTACCACACTCACGCGCCGTAGAACATGACACACCACAAAGCTTTCCTCTTATACGTTGTTGCTTACTATGCATTTAACCTTATTTGCACGGTGGATTTTTCCTTTTCTCACCAATTATTTTACTATTTTATATATAAGTTAGACTCAATTATTTTATTTTTCTCTTTTAAATAATACAAAGACATATTATGTGTATATAATTTTCCTTTTATCCGATTGTTGTATTCTAATTGTGAAATGAGCCCATTGCAATTTATATTGCATGATTGCAATTTGTAATATAATAATGCGAATTTTTTTTTCGGCATCTTTATATTTTTTTCTTGTAGTGGATGAATATTTTATGTTAAACTTCATCAATTTTGTTTGATTATAGTTTTATTTTTAAATTTTAATTTAGATTTTGTTTGATTATAATTTTTTTTTAAACTTTGAAAGTAAGATTGTTTGATTATAGTTTTATTTTAAAACTTTTACATAGAGCTTATTTAATTATAGTATTTTCTTGAACTTTAATTTAGAGCTTGTTTAATTATAGTCTAATTTTTTAACTTTGATTTATATTTTATTTGATTATAATATTATTCTTGAACTTAAATTTAACCTTGTTTTATTATAATCTTATTTTTTAACTTTGAGTTTGAGCAAGTTTGATTTTGATTTTTGGAGTTTCATTATTATTTTAGTTTGCTTTATTATAATTTGAGTTTGAAAATTTTATTTATGTTTAGATTTTGATGGTAATTTTTTAGTGTGTTTGATTATAATTTGTGTTTTAATTTCATTTAGATTTCCAAGGTTATTAAAAATATGAGTTTGATTATAATTTGAATTAAAATATTGATTGAGGATTTGAGGTGTTTTGTATTTTATTTGAACTTTGACTATGTTTAAATATAATTTTTAAGTTTTATTTAGGTTCTGTATTTATAATTTTTTGTTTGGTGACATAGGTTTTGGGAATTTGATTATAAATATAAATATGCTTTATTTAAAAAAAAAAAATAAAAGTATAAAAGTACAGCAAAGTGACTAATAATAATATGATAGGGAAGCATTTAATTAAGGGGATAATAGCGTAATCTCAAGTAGCAATGTTTTCATTGGTGTATTTACAGTATCAATGTTTCCACTGGTGTATTTAAAAGGAGTGTATTTCCCTTAAGAGACGCGTGAAGTATTTTTATTATAGTTGATTTTATTTGTATTTATACGTGTAATAATACATAAATACATAGTAGCTAGGGGTGCACATGGGCCGGGCTGGGTCGGGTTTGACGAGATCCAAACCCGGCCTTAATAAAATGCGGGTCTAATTTTTTACGTAAATATAATACCGGGTTGGGTTTGATAAGACCCGGATCCGACCTAATAGACCCGATATAAATTAATATATATAATTTTATATAAAAAATAATAAATTTTTATATTTAAACATTAAATTTAACAAATGTTATATTATGTTTATACCAAAATCAATTATTTTAAAGCAAAAATAATATTATATAATATACAAAATATTAATAAAAATATAAAAATGTAATATTTGATCATTAATCTCACTTTAAAATGCATTTTTAATTTAAAATAAGTGACTTCGAAGCCGGGTCACAAATAATGAATCCAACTCGGTATAATTTACACCGGGGCCCGGGCCGGATTGCGGGCCGGTCCGGACCTTGTGCACCCCTAATAGTAGCTGATTTTGGTGGTTAATTTTGGTGTACAAATAGAATTATTATTTTTCTAATAATATTGATTGGTTAAAAGCTGGCTAGAAAAATGAATTATACTAATGTAACACTATCTTTTAAAAAAATTTATCATCTCTTGATAAATCATGATATGTAATTTTATATAATAATTATATTTCTCGTTAAAACTCAACATACAAGTTTATGTTTAGAAGCCATCGGGCCAGGGGAATGGATCCTCCTTTAAATAGGGATACCGCAGGCTGGAGTGTGAGGCAAAATCTGTTGGCTACCTGCGTTGGAAACATGATAAAGTTGATTTGACCATATTGCCCCCCAGAATCCAGGAACAAAAACCAGCGTAAGCAAGCCTCTAGTTTGGCCCCTTCCAGTGTTCTCATTTCCAACAAAACAGACACACAAATCCAAAACCCAGGGGCCATGCACATATTTCAACTTCAACACAACACTGATATATATATATATATATATATATATATATATATATATAAGTTCCCTCTTCCTCACACTCATCA
>JASCZI010000054.1:26061-51780 GCA_036250425.1 Stylosanthes scabra
GAGAAAACAAAACCAAACTCTACTAATAATGGTTCTTCTCCAGCTTCAAGGCGAAATTCTAGTAAGGCAAGCTCTAATAATTTATACTAATTCAATAATTTCATTGATTTCAGGTTCAGCTTGTTCTTACTCATTTAATTTAATTTGGTTTTGTTGGACAGACATTGGAGGATTGTATTAGAATATGGTCAGAGCAGATGGAGATTTTTAATGAACAAAAAGAGGATTTGGGTTTTCTTAGAGGAATTGTTGCTGCCTTCAAAGAACAAATTCACACTGATATACTTGTTAAACCAGGTAGCCATGGTCTTCCAATACCTGCACATAAGTTTGTATTGGTGAGTTCAATTCTCTCTGTTTTCTTTTGTTCCTTTAATGGCATTATTCATGATTTGCTTCTTACTCAAGTTACTTAAGTAATAACATCCTTTTTAAAATTCAAAAAAAAATAGAAATCACATTTTGTGTATATGAATTTAATCCACCAATCCTTTCAAAAAAATATAATAAAATAAAATGAAATAAATTTCATTTTCTAATTACAAAATAGGTTTATGTTTTTTTACTAATGTATCACTTTCTTAAACTTTTTATTAAAATATCATTTTTTAAACTAATTTTCTATGGCTGCATTCGGAAGAGACATAGACTTAAAGATAGAAATTGAAAAACTGAAACTAAATTAAATTTGTTATTGTATTGGTTTAAAATTTACTAAATAACAGTATTTAAGAGATATAGACCGAATTACTATTACATCTTTAATTATTTATTTATCGTAATGTAAGAAGAGGGATAATTAATTTAAAAAATTACATTTTTGTAATAAGTTTTATAAAAAAAAAAAACACACACACACACGTCAGATGAAATTAAAAAAAAGGGCCAAGGTTTACCTTATCAAATATCTAATTGAAGATGTACTTTATAATTTTACATTAAAAAAAGTTTAAACAACTAACAGTTTTTAGTCAACAATAATTGATCAACACGCCAAATGTTTTGCATTTTATCAATTTTTGAGCACACATGATAAATTTTAATACAATTTGCATCTTAATTACACAGAATCTGCTTATAGAATGTAGATTGATCCAAAAAATATTAGCCAACTAATGAAGCTCTTATATTAAATATTAGTAATAATAATCAAAATTAATCACTCTCCTATGTCCAATTGCAATGATATAGGCAACAAGATCAGAAATATTTAAGAACATGCTTGAGTGTGATGAATGCAAAGCTGCACCTAATGATCAAACCATAACCATACCAGACCTAAACCATGAAGAACTTTCATCTCTACTAGAGTTTCTCTACAGTGGCACATTGCCTGAACAAACAATCGGGAAGGATGTCTATGCCTTATCGCGCGCGGCCGATAAATACGCGATCCCACACTTGTTAAGGCATTGCGAGAGGTACTTGTTGAGCTCACTCAACACTTCAAATGCACTCGAGACGCTCGAGATCGCCGACACGTGTTCGAATTACAACTTGAAGGAGACAACGTTGGAATTCTTAGTTAAGAACATTGAGCATGTTGTGACATCTTCTAGGTTTGAAGCTTTTGTGCATAGGAATCCACACTTGACTGTGCAATTGGTTTCTAGGGCTTTTGCAAATGGTTCCAAGTAGTTATATTTGTTATTCATTAAAATTGTTCAAGTGTCTATTAATTTACTTGTTTTTTTTTCCTTTAATTTCTAGTAATAAAGTAGCCATTATCAAAACTAAAACAAAAAACACTTTTGAAAGGGAAAAAGGCGCTTATTATGATGGCCTCTACTGAAGTCGGTGATCAATACACTGTACCATTCAATTGTATATATGCTTTCACAAATAATGCTGAGACTTTTATAAAGAGTAATGATACACAACCAATATTAGGGGACTAATAGGGAGCCAATGAATGTAATTAGAAAAATAATATGTGGTAAAAGAAGAAAGAGAAAAGAAAGAAAAAGCTTATTGGCCACTTATTGGCTAACAACAATAACTTTTCATCCGACCCAGCTCGTCCAACCTGTAAAAAAATCATAAATTTATTATTTTTATTATAAATGCTTTTTTTTGGATTTGGTCATGAAATTTGTTTTAAAACAAACATCTTTCAACATTTCATAGTCATAATAATTTAAACAATTATGCTAAGTAACCAATACATTATTAGCCAATAATAACCAACAAAAAGTGATCATCTAATATTAAAAAATAGATCATCCAAAAAAAAATGAACATCTAAAATTAAAAATCAGATTATCCAAATAATTAAAATAGATCATCCAAAATTTAAAAATAAATCATTTGAAAAATAAAAAGTAATTCTCCATAAATACTAAAACTAAACATCTAAACAAAGGATTTGGATCATCCAGAGCCCCCACTCCCCAAAACCTTCCACCATTGCCCCCTGCTACCACTCCTTTTGCCATGGATGAATACATAATCCTCATTGACACAGCTACACAAATATCACCATACAACAGAATCAATACATACAGTAACAGTAACATATGTGATATTTTAACACGCAGATCCATATAAATCTGGGATGAAATTATTCGATGAAGTCACCTTCTAATCAATGGCGTGAAAGAAGTCGATAAAGTTGTTGTAGGCGGGTGCAGACCAACACGAAACTCAAAAGAAGGAGGTGGTCGCATTGCGATGGAGATCGCGCAATGGTGGTGATGGTGGATCTGTGGTTTCCGACCATGCAGCAATCAAATCTGAAGGCACAACGGCACCATGATGTCCCTGCTGAGGAGGCATCTTCGACGGTGGCGTTCATGAAGTAGCAGCACCCGGTGGCTCGCTCCTTCTTCACGATCCCGCTCCGGTTATGGCTTCGTTCATCCCGGCGGAGTTTGCTGGTGGCGGATTCTATCAGAAGTATTGGAGGAAGCATGATGCAATGGTTTGGAAGAGGTGCAGTAACGGAGATCGTTGACCGGTGGTGGAAGAGAGATGAAGAAGAAGAATAAACACAGTACAATGATGATGATGGAGGTGGTGGATACACAGAGAAGTGATGGAAGGTGTTGGTTAATTATTGGTTCAAAGGTGTTGTTCACCTAAATTTTCTCTAATTTAAATCAAGTAAAAAATCAGACGCTAATAAAATATAGCTCATATGACATTTGTTTTTTTTCTTCAACAAAGATTTTGAATTTAAATTTCTTTCTTAACATATTTTAGTAAAAAGTAGAAAAAGAGTTGGGGAGTCCAACCAACAGAGATATGGTATTTTTTCTTTTGGTATTGAAAAGGGATCGAAGCCCAAAGAGTGAAGAACAAAAGATTACAAAGTCAAAGAAAAAGAGAATTATTGTTTATATATTTGAACCTTTGGGCTCAAGAAATGTTGGATATTGTTATTGATCCTTGCTAATAGAGTTTTTGTAGTGAATAATAGACTTGGCCCATTATTTGCTTTTTGGCCAGAGGCACATTATCATATTTTGTGTTTTTACAACATTCTTATAAGAAAAAACTAGAGAACAACGCTTCATGGATAATAGGAAGCCAACATATATTACGGATGACAACTCATATAAATTTTGGATGATAACTTAATGTTTGATATATGAGTTATGGATGATAATTCATATAAATTTTGAATGATAACTTAATTATTGATTCCCTAAAGGCTCCTTAATGTTGGTTTCCTAGTAAAATTATAAATTATGAAGTTACTTAAATTAAGTTAGTATAAAATACATGCCACGAAAATTACAAATTTAATGATAATTAAATGGTATGTAATCAATTTCATTTAAACTTGCTTATTAAAAAATGTTAAATAATTTAATTTATTTAATTAAATTGTATTATATTACGAGTAAAAGTGGGCATAAACCCATTTTAACATAATTTAGTTAGTTAGTAATTTTAGTTAGGGGTGAGCTCGGGTTGAGTTGGTCCGGATTTGGGGAAAAATAGGAACCGAACCGATTAAATTTTAATTGGTTTGGGTTGATTTGGATTTGAAATTTTTAGCAAGTGAATCTGAACCAAACCGAACCGATTAAATCCGGGTTGAATTGGTTTGGGTAATTGGATACCCAATTGAAAATAAATTTTTGAAAAAAAAAAGAAAAATATGAGAAAAATGTTTATGTCAATAATAAATAATAAAAAAATTAATAAAAAAATATATATTATCAAATTCATACTTTAATAAATAATAAATTTTTTTGTGACTATAAATATAATAATTTGAGTTAGAAAGAATAAAATTGTATATATATATATATATATATATATATATATATATATTATGTTTTATTATTTTTTAAATTAATATAAATCTAATTGGGTAATCGGGTTGGTTTAGATATCGTGATATCAAAACCAATACCCGAACCGATTAAGGTCGGGTTGGTTTGGATCTGACATTAATATACCCGATTACTCATTGGGTATAGAACTGATATAATTGGATTGGTTTGATTTTGATCGAATAATTAGACTACCAATACCCATACTCATCCCTAATTTTACTATAAATAATAAAAATGTGAATGTAATTATTAGTAATGGAATAGTGAATTATTCTTTTTCTTTTTTGGTTCCGAATGGGAATTCGGTCTTCTTTTTCTCTAATTTTCTGCTCATATTTCTTATTAATTTCTCCAATATCTTTTAAAGGAGATTTTACTCATTTCATTTATTTGGTGCTTTCATTGGTCTTTATACTCTCTTTGGATGGAGATTTGAATGATCTCACTTTCAATGGAGCAAATAAGAAGTATATATGAGTACCTTTTTCAATTTTTTCTCTTATTTTCAACGATTTAATGATTCAACCGCATTGAAAATTTTTCTTGATGAATTTGGAATTTATATCCATAGAAAAATTAATTTTGATGATTCAAAAATTCTTTGATGCATTTTGTTTAGCAAAATTTATAAAGGAATACGCATAGATTCATTTTTAGAAATTTCAAAACCACAACTTTATCCCAAATACAAGTGAAGCATCAACTTTACATTAAATTAATTGCACGTGAATTTTTATCTAATTAAATATTTACCTTATCAATTTACTAATTTTCCCATTTTAAAAAACTTAAAATTCTTTGGCCATCATGTCAATTCCTTCCTTTTCTGTACTATTAGTAGTTAGTACTTACCCATGTTTCTCTTTTTTTTTTTGGCTCAACACAACACACAATAACACAAACTTCATCAACACTCAAATTTCTCAGACCCTTTTTCTCTCCTCTTAACTTGAAACATAATCAACTTTGAGAGTCCTTATTTCCTTATCTATTTTTTGAAATATAGAAATCTTTGTAACATACACCATTCTTACACTAGCTAGTAAGTTGATGTTATCATCATATGTTAAGACTAATAACGAAGCATATATATTTCTTTCTCCCCATATTTTACATGAATAGCTAGATGTCAGAATTGAAGGACATGTTACATATATAATGAATCTACAATGAAAAATGGATTTTTGTCAGGAACTGTAAATTTGTTAGTAGCAAACAAAAAAATTGCACTCAGGTGGGGTTTCCATACACAAAAATGCCGTATATTTTGCATTGAGTTACCCTCTCAACTCTGCAACATTTGCATGTGATCTTCTTCTCAGTTCCCCTCTTTGCGGATAATTAATAATCTTTATTTTATATATGGCTAGATCACACATAATTAACTTGTCTATTTTAATTTTATTTATTTATTAATTATTATTTTAATAATTACTATAAATATATAATTATGAATGTCATATATATTAATTTTTTATGGAGAGTATCATAAATTCATTACGTCTATACTAATTCATTACACCTTTCGAGTTTTCTTTTTGGAAGTTTGACGTAGTTACATTCCCTTCTGCATATATGCCATCTCTAAGACTCAAACTTAAAACTAGACACTTAAGCAACCCAAGTCACTTACTACATGTGTTACATGTGTTAAGTTAAATAAAGAAACTTTTAATTATATTTGTCTTTTTTTTTTTTGGATTGGAATTATATTTGTCTATCATTACTTACAAACGTATATTTGACTAGTTTTGTGATTTTTTTAACTGAATTTTCATATAAAGTTCACTTATATCATAAAGTAAATGATATATATTCTTTATTTTAGCACTGATACCAATCTTAAAGAACACAAAGATGTTTACTGAGTTAGTTATATAAAATTCATTATTAAGTCTTATGATTTTTGTATTATTTTAATTAAAAATCTTACATTGGAGTTGATATAACTTAGTAAAATTTTATTTCAAGGAAATTTATTAATGTCCTAATTAATAACTAGTAATTTCAGGGTATATAGAAACTTTTAATTGAAATATCATCTTTAACATCTATGTTAGGTATAAAAAGCAAATCAACTACCGATCAATCAGTATATAATATATAAAAATATATATTTTGTATTTCATAATGTTTTTTTCCAGTAATGCTACACATCCAAGCAATTTCACCAACCAAGCTCAATCAAGTATTTTTAATCCACTCTCACCCAAAAAGCGTGAAAACACGTGCTTTCCTCCCAAATCAAAACACGTGCATTTCTCTGCAACAACTCCTCCTCTCCTCATCCTCCTCCTCCTCCTCCTTCTCCTTCTCCTTGCTCCTACGCTGCCGCCGCCGCCGCCGTTGCCACCGCCGTCGCTGCTGCCGCCGCCGTCGCCATCATTGCTGCCGTCGCCATCACCACCGTCGCCATCATTGCTACCACCACCATTTTCGTAATCGTCCTCCTCCTCCTCCTCTTCTTCATTATTACATTGTTGCTGTTGTTGTTCATGTTGTTGTTGCTGTTGATGATGATTGGATTTTCATGAAAAATAGAAACAAATTTTCATAAAAAACAGAAATGGATTTTGAAACAAAACAGAAATGGATTTTTATATAAAAACTGAATTGGATTTGAAGTAAAATAGAAACGAATTTTGAAGCAAAATAGAAACGAATTTTGAAGGAAAACAGAAACGAAATTTCATATAAAAACTGAATTTGATTTTGAAGCAAAACAGAAACGGATTTTGAAGTAAAACAGAAATGAATTTTCACCAAAAATAGAAACGGATTTTCACGAATACAGAAACGGAATTGCATGAAAAACAGAAACGGATTTTCAAGAAAAATAGAAACGAATTTTCTTTTCTTCTTCTTCCTTCTGCTCCTCTTCCTTTATCATCATTTTCTTCTTCTTCTTCTTCTTCTTCTTTATTCATCTTCATAATCCTTCCCCTCCTCCTCTGTTATATTTCTTTTTCTTTCTATTCTTTTGTAATTTCAATGTTGTTATCATCATCCTCATCCTCTTCCTTATCGCCACTGTCGTCGCTGCTGTCTTCTCCTTTTCTATTGTCGTCGTCATTGTCCTCCTCCTCCTTCTCACCTTCCTTTTCCTTGTTGTTGCCGCCGATGCCGCTGCTGTCGTCGTCATTGTCATCGGAAAAAAAACAGGAGTTGACGAAGAAGAAGAAGAAGAAGAAGAATGATGATGAGAAGAGGAGGAGGAAGAAGAAGAAAAATGATTAGTTGCAGATCTAAAAGGAGGAAGAAGAAGAAGCTGAAAACTGATGTGAAAGAGGTGCATGTGGTTTTGGAGCTTGATTGGACTTGGTTACTAAAAGTGTTTAGTTGTGTATAATTATTGTTTTTTTTTATCTTTCTATAAAAAAAAGTTTGATTATTTCATATAACAGATTTAATTAAAAATATATACTTTATTATTACAGATTTGACTATTTTTATAGTTGATTATTTAATTGAAAAAATATGAAATTAATACGTATAAATAGTAACAAATATACCGTGGTTAATTTCGTATAGTGTTTACGTATATTTCTTTTAACATTTAAATAAATATTATATTTTAAGAGCAAATCTTTTGTTAAATCTAGAGGAAAGATACTATACACAATATATAGTGTATCCATGGTGATCAATGTGAAATTTGGAGTGTGAATTTTGCACTGGTGCTTCCTGAGGTGGTCACATAGATCAAAATTAGATTTGTAGTAATGTATAGTACTAGTACCAAAAAAGTACTACTCCAATTAATATTTTATACCTCAAAAGTTGGGACATAATTCTACTTCATAGTTTACTTATCTGTACGGTACCATTTCAATTTCATGCATCCATCTATCTCATCGCCTTATTGTTAGCTACATTCGCTCGTGAACCATTTCAAACAATAAATAAATAAAATAAGATAGATAATAATAATAATAATCAGATTAGATTTTGTTATTTTTTAACTAATTAATAAGTAGGTAGGCATTATTCCCAGACACACATATAATAATTTAAAATAAGTGAATATTCCAATGAAAATTAAACAATTGTCTTCGCATAAAAATCTTTTTTTTACTATTTGATAATAAATAATGAATTATTGTACAGTTGAATTTTAGTATATTATAAAAATATTATTTTATTTAAAAGTGTTATTTTTTTAAAATTATTACTTTTTTATATATCACATTTTTAAAGTGTGGCTAAACAAAAAAAAATCATGAAAGAAGTTTTGGCTTTCTTCATCTGAGCAAGTGCCTTTAAAATTTGGCAAGCAATAATAATCGATTAATTATTTTTTTTTCTTTTAATTTCCCTCGTTTGAGTGCTGGAACATTTTTTTTTTAAAAAGAAATTAGAAGATGCTGAAGTAGTGGACGTACTTAATTAAGATGTGATAACTAACTCTGATTGTAGAAGCTTAATTAATTAATTGATTCATTCATCAATAAAACAACCACTACTACTTAGGCTTCGAAACATGATGAGCTAAATAAAATAAAATACTACTAATTTACTACTATATATATTATATAGTAATAATAATTATTAGTAAATTACTGATTCACTGTTGATCATCTTCATCATCATCATGCTCAGTACTTTGTTGGCTCCAATTCTTGATTGCTTGCCCCACTGCTAGTTTCACAGCTTGTGCATCAATACCTTCACCATCCTCTTCATTCTGCAAAATTCACAACTTAATCATCATCATTTAATTTTAGCCACTCTACTTTTGAATTATTGCAATAAAACTTAATTATGTAACACAGTTAATTAGGGCTATGAATATATAATCATTTAACATTGTGCATATTATATATATATATATATATATATACACACGTGAGTATCTACGGATACACAAAAAATTAACTATATGTACAAAATAAATACAGAACGAGAAAAAAGAAAGAATTTATCTCCTACTTTTAATTAAAATATTTTTTATATAGAATTTAATTTTAATGTATTAATAGTGTAAAGAGTTTTATATAATCTTTCAATCAGATTGATGTATTTATATATGATTTTAGAAGTAGTGTGGTAAAAATTAATTGCTTTTGTGATAAAATAATACTTGCTTAATGTATATATAAAACTCTTTTATATTGATGATGCATTGAAATTAAACAATTTATATTATATTATAGAAAATGAGTCAGGTGTTCCATGTTAGTGATGCTTCATATTTTATAATCGTTGATTGAAGAATATTAAATAACTTTAAAATATATATATTATAAAATCGACGGTGATGGACTTAGAGATCCAATATATCATGGTATACTGGAAATGCTTCTAATATTATATATTCTAAATTGATGTGAATATTATTTACATGCATATAAGGACATGCGCATGTGACTTCCAAAAATGTGGAATAATATAAGAAGTAAAAAAGAAAGTCACAGAATTACATGGGCATGTATTGAATATACTATTTCACAATAATTAATAATAATATCTGATCCATAACTAAGCATAAGGTTAAGTTATATTATTTTGATATTAATAATTTACTTACTTCTCCTCCAAGAGCTTGAAAGCGAAAAGTGTCAGTGCAAGAAACCCTAGCTTCCATAAGAGTGAGACCCATCTCTTCAAACACCTCCAATATGGAAACAAGAAGGCCTGGACAACTCTTTGCTGACACCACCTTTATAAGAAACCCCTTCTCTACCCTTTCTACTTTTACCTGAATATTATTATTATTCATTCACAACAATATTAAATACATAATTAACAAAACCTAGCTTGTGGAAATAAATTAAAATTTGATTAAAAAAATTAATGCTTATTAATAATTCTACACCAGACTTCCATTCAACTTACGAACCAACTCGATGTCGAACGTCGCATATTTATACTTAATTTAATTATAATACAGTGATTACATATTTTTTTTACATTGATATTATTCAATTAAACTAGTCACTAATAGTGATGTAATTAGCGAAAGACAAAACTACTGTACAAGCTAAGTGAATTATTTCAGTTAAAAAAATCTATGGTGTTTGCTAAAATTTTAGCTTTAGAAAAGTTTGTTTATATTCTCGATGACCTCAAGAGGGGAGGTTACACCGAATTCATTAGTAAGTCCTATAATTTCCTTCGACATTATCATCAAGGATTATATGATCCAGTAACAAATATATATAAAAAAAATCTAAGAAATAGGTATTATTTTTTGCTAGATTTGTAACTATACTCAGAGGTAGGTATTATTTTTTTTAACATTCTTTCTTTTATTTGAATAAATTAGGTGTATGTATTTTAAGTATG
Organism: Stylosanthes scabra; assembly: GCA_036250425.1. Taxonomy (NCBI): domain Eukaryota; kingdom Viridiplantae; phylum Streptophyta; class Magnoliopsida; order Fabales; family Fabaceae; genus Stylosanthes; species Stylosanthes scabra. The sequence goes on from JASCZI010000054.1 coordinate 36,633, forward strand.
TCAAGAAATAAGATATTTTAGTATTTTTAATTATTAATCTTAATTATTATATATATAGTTAAAATTAATGAATAAAAATAGTGAAACACTTTAATTATTTAATTCTTGACATATCTAAAATGCTTCCCATAAATATAAACATACCATAGGCATAGGATTTTGGGGAGTTGATGTTTGTGCAGCCGCCATGTCTTGATTGAGTGTTTCTACTTTTTGCTTTAGATCTCTTATGTACTTTGATGCATCCTTTATAATTGACGTCTTCTTAAGCTGCCACATATATATCAAATCAGATTATATTATCAATCACTTTTCATCAACATAATTATGATTAACAATATCTAATTATAATGTAAAAGGAATAATCAAAATAAGAGCACATACATGAGAACGAGAAAATGTATATATGCAACTATATTGCATAAACAATTAAGAGATAGAAACAATGAAACTCAAATGAAATTAAGAAGAAGAAAGAGAATATAAATAAATAATGAATTATTACAGCATGAGAGTTAGTAATTGAACGAAGAAGTTGCAGCTTCTCATGCAGTATTGCTGCTCTCTTTTGCTCTCTAGAAACCATGAGAGAATGAAGGGGTTACTTGATTCTCTTTCTTCCCTTCTTTTGCTATATATATCAACTTTTGCAGATCTCTACCTGAATTCTGAAGCACTTTATATAATTAGAGTGAGGAACTTGCAATAAAGAAGAGCTCTCATCAAAATAACAACACTTATTAATTACTATTTTTTTTTCTTTTTCATTCTTGTTTCTCACATGACTGCCTAAGTTTCTTCACAATAAAAATACTATATAGACTCTATCTCTCTCTCACTCATTTATTTTACTAAAATACCCTTTTGTTTTACAAAATTTCTTTTGGTGTCTATACAAATTTATTTGAATAAACTACTATCTTTTGAAAAAAAAAATTAAATATCGACAATTCTAATAATAAAAGATGTTATCATAATCTAGAGTTATAAAAAATTGGGTTATAAATTTTTTTTTAATGATAAAAAATATATATTCTGGGAGAATTTATAATTTAGAGTTTAAAATTTAAGATAAATTTTTCAAAAAAAAGTTTGATGATATTGATGGAAAAAATTGGGCTCCCTAGTTGAGCTCTTTTTTAAAAAATTTTTATTGTTTTATCAAAATAATTAATCCAATTTCTTTATGAATATCAAATTAATTTATATTTTTCATAGTTAGATATAGAACTCAAAAAAAAAAATTGGTGAATAATAGTAGTTTACTCTATACATTTTTGTAATATTTTTTTCTTTCTTTGCTAGAAATTTTATGTCCTTAATTAGTTAGAATTGTGATTATTAGAAACAAGTTGATGATCTTTAAGGAATTGAGCATATATATTATTCAATTTCATATAATAATACTATGATTAAGATGCATAATTATTGCATATTCATTCAGAAGCCACTAGAATATTATAATGAGTTTAATTAATGCTTTAATCTCTATATGTTTTATTAATATTTTATACTATAAAATTTAAACATGCTAGGAAAAGTAATAAGTGGCTTATTTTTCATAACATTAATGATAATTATTGAAAAGAGGAATGACCTTAACTAATGTTCCATTTTTGTAAACGAAAAAACTTAGGATATCTTTTGTTTGTGTTTTTATTTTGTTTGCGTTTTAAGTATTTTTTTTATTTTATAATTTTGTGAAGAAAAAAAATAATTTTTGTTTCACATTTTCTTTTACAAAATCTTGAAATAAAAAATATTGGAAATGGAAATAAAATATAAAAACACAAGCCAAATGTACACTTAGCATTCAACTTTTCCAATCAATATTCTGTTACTTTCTACTCCTCCTATTGTATGTTCTCTTCCAATCTTTTTTTTTCATCCCTTTTCCATTGTTGACTTCAAAAAAGATTATGCTTTATTTTTTTATTAACCGATTATTGATAAAAAAAAAGGGGGTAAATTTCTTAGTTAATTAGACCATTTTTAAAATTATTATATCAATATCACCCACCTATTATTATTATGATTATTATTATTAATTTATTATTATTATCATTATTATTATTATTATTATTATTATTATTTAGTGAGTGTAAACCAACATATAAATTTGGATATACAATTCTATACAATTAAACAATTCTTACTTATATAAATCCTAAGCAGATATATATTATATTAATTTTAAAGTACGTATAAAAATACACCAACTGATTTTTTTATTTATTAAAAGTTTTATATAGATAACCTATATATAATATAAGCTTTTAATTTAACAATAAACTTGACAAAGTAAAAATATATACTAATAATAATATATAATTATCATGAAACCCTGTCGTCTCAAAAATTTAACCTGATAGGAGAAGACAACATAAATAATTATATCTCTATCTAACACGCTTATCACGCATGCAATCTTTTTTTTATTATGCATAAATTTGTACATGTGATTTTTTTCTTATTTTATTTGCCTTATATACTAATTTTTTTTTAGAGTTCAATAAGAATATAATCATAAAATTACTTTTCAAAAAAATTTAAATTGATAAAAGCATACAACATGAATTGTTATAACTTTAACCATAACATACAATACATTTTTCATGATAATGAAACATAATGAATTGTGTGGGAAGGGATGGGAAATGATGAGCTCGTGATATATAATGAAAGAAGAATTGGTCATCGAAACAAGTGAAGAAGAAGTAAGCAACAAAAGGATGTTTAGTTGTGATTTGGGAATGCCTCCAAACACACACACTCACGGGTCTCTCTCTTTCTCTCTCTCCACACGTGCCATCCTACTCTTCTCACACTCTAATGGAGACACCCAAAACTCAGTTTCATTCTTTTCGTTATTTTCCCTCTTACCTTCAAACTTGAAAGGGAGCTTGCTTTAAATTTCTACAATCATTATTATTATTTACATGCTGCTAGCTGGCCTTATACATATATATAAACCATGCATATATGCATAGTTCCAATAAACAGATCAGCCTCTATTAGACCAATACATATAGAAATAATATTATTCCTTATTAATTAACATATAATTATTATGTGTGTTCTATGTGTGACCTAATCAAGTGAGGTAATTAATCTAATGTAGTCCCTTAATGCCATCTTAGAATTCATATATATCATCACTAAGAATAATGCTTCCAAGCAACAGAACGTTTTCCATTATAATATATAATGGATTCAATTGGAACCATGAATATCAAATTTGTGTATAACTCGGATCACATCTAACAATAAATAAGTCGAACTAATAAAATCATGACTTATTTAATTAGAAGAAAATTGATTTGACTATAATTAGTAAGTTAAATGGATTCGAGATGGCTCGTCTAGTCTTTTTAAGGTATATAAAGTCTATTTTTAAATATAAAATCTCTTTATTGTTAATTAATCTTTTGAACCTTAAAAAATTTAAACATGAGAGTTTATGATATTTTTTAACATGTAGGGATTGGTGGATAACAATTAAAAAAATTGATAAAATGATTATGTAGTAAGCAAAAAGAAAAAAATAACTAAATGAGTCACCTCGTTAATTTGTTAAATCGAATAAGTAAAATCAAATTAATATTTTCTTAATTTCTTTTAAAATATGACCTTCTTCTTTTAATTTTGCTGCTGATGACGAGCCAACTCGTCTCCGGCCTGGTTGACATAGTCTATAAATCCAATCATTTCTTATATGTCATTGCATATTACAAGTAAAAGAAATTAAAAAAAAGGTAAAATTCTACTCATATTAATAATAATGATAATATTTTCTAACCTAGTATGTGTTAAATTAAATATTTATATATTATCCCAATCGTTTTCATGTTTAACATGAGTAAAAGAAACGTGAATGGAAAAAGAATTTCTTATGATGGTTGCTACGATACATAGATTAATTAATACGTATCGATACTTTAATATTTATAAGCTAATTAGAAATTGCCAAGTAATTTATATTTTCCACATCAGCATTAATTTTTATTTTTTAAAAAAATTATTATTATATTAGTATATATATTAAAATACTCTTATTAATAACTATTAAATGACCAACTTATCCTTTTAGGTATTTATATTAAAACACCAAATTATTCTTTTTTTAATGCTTTGACAAAAATATCATTTTCTATAAAAAAATTAAAATCAATTATTATTAATTTATTTGAATATTTGATTAACACAAAAGAATAAAAAGAAAAAGAAAATCAAATCCCCCCAATTTCTACCCAGAAATTCATCGCCTTCCTCCCCTCTTTGCATCTCTCACTCCCTTGGCCGCCGCTCTCGCCGATTGCGTTCTTCCCGTCACAATGATGTTCCCTTCTTTGCATCTCTCTCACTCCGTCGTCCTTGGCAGTGTTGTCCTGGTTGCAATCTTGCGGGGTCGTCCTTGGCAGCGTTGTCCTGGTTGCAATCTCGCTGCCGCATTCATCTGGTCACGAAAACTGAACTCTATATATCATAGCCATGCAAACGTTTTATTTACTGGCTGAAGTAAATCAATGGTTCTTCCATTCGCATGTTAATCTAAATCCATTTTAAGACTTTTTTATTTGATCATAGTTTTGATGACCATGACTAGTGAAATTAACATAAATTCTTAAGTTTATTTTAATTATCTTTTTTCCAAACAGTTGAAATACATGTTTTTTTTTGGGATGCTTCTGTATGTGTAAGGAGAGCATTTGGAGTATATATCAATATATTTTAAATTTTCCTTTGAGCATGTGAGAGATGTACTCTGTTCGTTCTTTTTATTTTCTGATTTTGTTTTGTTGTTGTGTTTTTTCATGGCTTATTTGCCTTTGTTCTTGCATTTTTCTTTGATTGCCTTGTCATGTGAACTGTTGAAAAAAATGTAAATATATGTATTCCAAAAATTATTAGAAGAAGAGATTAGAGGAAAAATTGTGTACGTGTTAGTTTAGTTAAGGGAGTGAGAAGCGATAGCGGGAAAAAAAAAAAAGAGCACAAGCGGCAACCAAGGAAGTGAGAGACTCAGAGATACAAAGAGGAGGAACCTGATGAATTTCTGGGTAGAAATTAGGGTAATTTGATTTTATTTATTTTTTACTTTTTGTGTTAATCAAATAAATTAAAAATTACTGATTTTAATTTTTTTATATAGAAAATGATATTTTTGTCCAAGCATTAAAAAAAGAATAATTTGGTGTTTTAATATAAATACCAAAAAGGATAAGTTGGTCTTTAAACAGTTATTAATAAGGGTATTTTAATACATATACTAATATAATAATTATTTTTAAAAAAATTAAAAATTATTGCTGATGTGGAAAATATAAATTACTTTGCAATTTCTAATTAGCTTATAAATATTAAAATATCGATATGTATTAATGTATCATACCAATCACCATTTCTTTACCATTTCTTATTCATGGAGTTTGCTAGCTAGAGGAATATGCAACCGAAATATATATACTAAAGATTTCAGACGAAGAATTATGGATACAATAAACGTGGAAAAATAAAAAAGCATCACCATATACTTTTTATTTTTTTAAAATAAATATGTTATATATATAAGTTTTTATCATAAGATGCCTAAAATACAGTGGTGATTAATTTTATAAATATCTTTTTATCATTTTCTCACAGAAAACCCTTTTAATCCATTTTGTAGAATACAAAAATAGTTTTAGTTAATATTTAAAATACTAAAATAACCTTTTAAGCTTAATTTTGTTTAATAATATAATATTTCACAAATAACAAATTTGATTTTAAAACGACTAGAACTAACTTTTTCTTATAAAAATATATCTCTTTAATATTTTTTTTGAAATTATCAATCTCTATTGATTAATTTGGCTGCATGCTCAATTTTACTCTTATTATCTAAAAGGTTCAATCATATTACTATCGTTAATCTTTTGACAATTAACAATTGATGAATCTTTCTTTTTCAATTTGAATAAAATATATTTTTTTCTATCGTCGACTACTATTTTTAATTTTATCCATCTTAGGTCACTCTTATCCCTAACTCTGAAGGAAACACAATATGATGATGAAGACGAAGGAAGAAGATATATTTTGTGGTGAATAGAATATCTGAATACAATTCATTGAGTGATCTCAAAAGTTGATATTCACATCACTACTTCTTCATCTAAGTTGAGTAACTATGCTTAACTGAAATAACTACCTCTACCTTTTCTAACCACACTTAATTAATGTATGTGTATCACAAGCGGCTAACACTAATTCATCTTATTAAAAAGAATTTTGATTAGAGTTAGATAGTTTCAAAATAAACTTAACATAATAAGCTCATATCAAGAGAATTGTTGTCATCATTCTAGATGACAAATAAGGTACTCGCCTCTCTCTATATTCACATGTGTGCACATTAATCATCACAACAAAACAATTTTATCATATCATACACATATACATTCACACACGCATACATGCATATGCCTCCTCCCATACCTTTGTCTCTTGTCTTCCCATGAGAGGTATTTTCCTCTCTATGTATTGCTAGGTTTAATTTATCAATAGTATTTGGTAATCAATAAATATTTTACTAACATCAGCAACAAGTCTAATAATAAACAAAATAAAATATATTTTTGATTGTTTGTATATATAGTTTTAAATGGTTTGTATATATAAATTTTGAATGATTTGTTTGTTTAGGTTTTAGATGATTTGTATAAATGAATTTTGAATGATTCGTATATGTAATTTTGGAGGAGTCAATAATGGATATAAAAGAAGAAATAATGTAATTATCGGTAATAATCAATTATTTATCTTAATCAATTATTTCACCTCTCAAAAAAAGATTTAATTATAATTATTTCAATTTAAAAAAGTTTAGGTAAATTTAGTATCAATCATATCAACTCACTATGAGACCAAAACATGCGCCCTAGCTAACTCATCAACATAATTTTTTAATATGGATTTAGTATTCAAACGAAATATATAGTTTATTTGGTGTCTAATATTTTTTGCATACATAGCATGGTTAACATTTATTAATTCAATATTCCTGATAAAAGGAAACATATATGGATATTACACTGCAATAAAACGACAATGTTTGCTATGGTTTGAGAGGTATAATACTGTCGCTAATTAATTTGTACTATCTTTTAGGTGATTTTTTTTGTTATATTTGGTGAGGATTTGCAACTGCCACTAAATTGTTGTAGTTTTTAATCATATTTAGTGACAGTTTATATTTACTGTGGTATAATTCCTAATAAGCTATCTAAACATATTATATCCAACACAGGAATTTGATCGAATGATACATCACTGAAAAGTTGACAATACTGAATACTGAACGGAAATTCGTTGTTTCATGACCGTGATTGAGTCATTATCCATTTAATTTCATGGTATCATGAAAAAATGCAGCAAAAATACAAAACTATACAGATAAGATCTCTTTGTCTTGACACGTCATGATGCTGTTAAAGTTTATTAATTCCAGCAACCTTATACTGTATGTGTAATAATATACATGGTTTTGGTGCGTTCACTTCAATCAAAATCATGTTATGACAAAAAAATAAAATAAAATAAAATCAAAATCATACATATATCCCTTCTTTTGGCTCAGAAATCAATAATTGATGAATTAGGATTATTCTGGAGAGTTTATTATTAACACTTTTCACAATTTATTATATATATATATATATGGGTATTATTATAAGAGTAAATATTCAATCCGGTCCTAACCATTTTAAATTTGGACAAGTTAATTTTTAATGATTCGAAAACTCCAATTCGACTATCAATCATTTAATAATTCGGACAAATAGGCCCTCAAAGCAGGTTTATGAAGTTAGAAATTAGAGTTGATAAATCGATTTTAAGAACCTATTTTTCCCAATTTTTAAATAATGGTTGAGGGACAGATTGAGGTTTTCGAATCATTAAGGATGTGTTTGTCCGAATTGGATGTGTACTATTCAAATATCTTTATTTTAAATTTATCTTTTATATTATTATATTAAATAAACATAATTATTTAGCATTTTAAATTTTATATAATGATAATATATATAATAATTAAAAATTATTATAAAAGTATATTAAATATTATATTTCTAACACGTTCTATCACGCAAAAACTCTTTTGGTAGGTTTAAGTGAATTTTGGCATAGTCTTTTTTTTTATTTGTCTTATATTAAATATTTTATTTTGGGATCAACAAGAATCAAATTCAAAACCTTTAAGTCATAAAACTTAATATTATATCATTTATTTCATTTTTAGAATTATTCATTTATGTAAAAAATGACATATTGGAAAAGATCATAGAAAAATTTTATAAGTAATATATACTAGATAATCATGATTGAATATTATCTTATTTATTTTAATATTTAACAATTTATGTATGTATAATTCACAATTGCACATCTATTAAATATAATATGATGTATTTATTCTATTGGTAATTAATTAATGAATGCAAACAAAACTTATTTAAGATATATATGTAAGTCATGACTACTTATATCTATTTAATTTATGACTTTCAAATGTTTTTTCTTTAATTTACTACTACTGTTTAATTACTTATTAGGTTCCATTTTTAGGGTTATGGTTATTAATTAGTGGAGCCTAATGATAGTCCATTTTAGCTAGGGTGAGAAGTGAGAACTGAGAAGTGGTGTATGTACCCTTCTTGGAGGACTTGATAAATATAGAGTTGCCAATAAAGTTGGAAAACTGGGAAGATTCTGTTTTGGAATTGATTGTTCTTACTTCTTACTCACACATGTTCAATGATCAAATCAAATAAATATGAAATATATTATATTATTGTACGGCTGAATGCCCTATTATATATGATTATTCTTCTCGTCATGCATTAATATATATATAATATGTTGATTAACTTGATTTTTATCGCATGCATGCTGCCTAATTATAAAAGATTATATAAAAATTAATTAGAAGGACACCATCATCTAGACAATTACATTACATAAAGCTATTATTATTAGTGAGTGGTGATTTGATGAATAATAATTGAATGTGATAGCTATATATATAACGTTGCTGATCTGTACGCGTTTTTGTGTCCATTTCTATATTTCCTCGACCAAATTAATGGGTATAAAATATATAAAATAAAATAGGGGTTCAATTATATATGCAGAGAATTATATTGCTCAAATTCAGAAAAGTTTCTCGTGACATTCTAAATTATTGGAAAGAAATATATAGTTAGACATGAAATATTTGTCTCTTTATATAAAAATGAAATTGATTGAAGATTCACAGATTTTACAGTGCCTGTTGCATTTTTATCTGCCTTATTAGTATATGTAGTACATATATGTGCGTGTTCCGAAGAATAAGATGAATTTTATGCCAGCCAGCATTATTTATCTTATTCTACCTCTGCCTGCCTCTTGCTTTCAATTTTGAATTCTCAATCTTCTATGTCACCATTTCTTAACTATATTTCTATATATCTATAAGAAAAAAAAAGGCCAGGTTAGGTTAAACATCAGCTATATATTCTTAATGATTCACATATTTTTTAACTAAATAATTAATTATAAAAATAATTATACTTATATATGTATATTAATAATTAAATTTATTTACAATAATATAATAAGTTTTTTTATAGAACGATGCTTTTTGGTGATTACTGCAACAATTTATCAAAACCGTCACTAACTATTTAGCGACACTTAATTTTGGAGAAGCCGACACATGTTGCTGTTAAATATTTTGTGGTGATTTAGAACTATCGCTATTAGATATTAGAACTACAATTATCGGTCCACACATTCTTGTAGTGATTTTTTTTAAAATTTTCGGAATATGTAGTGTCATTATATATATATATATATTTTAATTTTGATGTATTGACGGTGTAAAGAATTTTACACGGTCATCCAGTTAGATTTATCTATTTATTTGACTTTAGAAATAGTGGGCTTGAAAATTAATTGTTTTTTATAATATGGTAATATCTGATTGAATATATATATAAAACTCTTTTACACTGAAAATTCATGAAAATTAAATTCATATATATATATATATATATTGTTGGATAATTTTTTTGGTGTTTGTAATTTTCAATAGCAGTATTCTATATAGGATGCTTGTGACTTAGCTAGCTATCAAAACTCACGTGAGTTTTCACTTTGGAAAAGTACATTATTCACATGATGCTAATTAATTAATACATGAAGACGCAAAACAAAATTCATTTAAAGTATAAAGTTGTATGATACATGCTTCTGTTGTTCATCATGCACAGATAGAAAGAGAAAAAAAAATGTACGTTACTTGATGATGATGATTATACAGGAATCTACCAAAGATAATATAAACAATAATGAAGAAAAACATGTCCCCAAAACAATGCAATGAAGAAGAAATTATATATATTGGGTGTGTATGTGGGTATTTATTTGTATAACTAAATCTTATAATTAATTCAACTGTTAAATTAAAGAATTCACGTCACATGAAAAGTTATTTCACAGTACAAATCTTGTAACATAATATTTATAGAGAAAATATATGAAAATCAACATTTTGGTATACATTTTAAAAATTTTGTTAGAATTTAGATGGAATCTATTTGATTTGATTTTTTAATTCAAGTTTTTTAAAAAATTGAGTGTTAAGAATGAAAATAACTTCAAGTTTTTTGGTGACGATAATATAACTTAAATCAATATAAATTAAAATGGTTGGTGTATAACCATTTTGCCCTTTAAATTATTGTGTAACTACCTATAGAGCAAGGTAGATGGCAGATTTATGAGCTTCTTACTGATTGCAGAGACAAATTCATATGACTGCAGGAGCGCCCCTCAATTTTATTTTAATCAAGAAACCCCAAAACTTTTTTTTTTTTGGGACTGAACCCCAAAACTTTATGCACAATAGCAAGCACGTTATAGATTTTGGTTCTTTATTATTTTTTTTTTTTGTGGTTTTGTTAACTTGTAAGATTGGGCTCCATAGCAATAAAAATTCTTAGGAGGCCGGTGTGCTTCTTTCGGGCGTGGGTACTACTGTGGTCAGTGCTTTAAGCAATAAGCACAACAAGCAGCAATCGGACCGATCTGGCCGGTCGGATTAGAACATAGTCACCTGGACACTAACCGGGTTGGTCCACCAATTAGATGTTATTGTTATGTGTATTGGAACCGTTGAGAAACAGTTTGAACTGCCTGGTTTTCATCAAAATTGGTGAACCACTCACTCACTCACTGAGACACACAGGCTGACAGGCACAGCAGCAGATCCCCTTTCCCTTGCCTTGGCGCCTCCATCACTCACAGTCTTGCCTCTGTCTTAGCTCCTCTCGTCGCTACTCCTTTCTCTGGCGCCGGTCCCTGCATTTCGATGTGCTGAGAAATAATCCCCTTTAGTAGCTTTGTTTGCTTCGTTAAATCGGGAACTTGATTTAGGTAGGGTTACACTCCTAAACGATTTTTCTTGTGGAACTTGAAATTGATAGATTGTGACTAATGGTGTGTGGAGAAATCTGAAAATTGAGACAAATGGTTAAGCTTTATTTTCTTTTTTTTTTTGTAATTGATTACGCTTACATGATTAGATCATGACAATAATTCAATTGGTTTAAGCTTAATGTGACTCCTTGTTTAAACTTAAAAAACTCGTTCTCTTCAATCTGTTCATGATTGCTACTATTTTCTTAGACCCTGCTAGTTGAAATTTATACGATAAAATTTATATCGTTTTGGTGTTTCTTGCTGTATCATAGCATCTTAAGCATATATTCAGATTCTTTAACTTTTAGTAAAATCAATTTTGGGCTGTGTGGCTGCTTCAATTTGTTTTCAAGTTTTTATCCCCCCCTTTAATTTTGAAGTTAATTCAGCTTCAATTTTTTATGCTACTGCTGCTTCAATTTTTTCAGATAAAATGGATGCTTATTACATAAATGGATGATTATTGATTACTTTGAAATCACTCCTTGGATATAATTTATGGATGGATGTTATGTTTTCACTTTCTACTCTTGTTATATTTGCACTTTGTCATGTTATGTTATGTTTGCATTTTGATGTTTATTTTTATGTAAGTTGTTTTTGAGAATTGAGACTTAGTTGGTGTGAAAGTATTAATGAAGACATATACCAACGATTTACTCAGTGACCAGGTGATTGAATTAGCAATTCAGTGACTCAATTGTCGGGTCAATTCTGAACTACGCCTCTAAGCAAGTTTTCGGAAAGGGAGCACTCGCATTGTAACCTCTGAGCTTCTGCTTACCCACGCTTCGACAATGCGCGTCACAGCTGCTCACCTTTCTAACGTAAGTTCCAAACTTAACCTTCATTTTTCCTATCTTTATACTCCATTTTTTTAATGCTTAGTAGGTGGTACTCAGTATATAATGCATTTTATTTCTCTCTTTCCTTTTTTTTCCTAGTATTTATGTAAGAGAAGACCTACGATCAATCTTCAATCTCGTAATTTTTCATCATATAGTGGCAAAGGTATGAGTTTCTTTACATACGTAATTTTGTTTTTACTTTTTCCGAATGATGGGTAAGTATTGCGGTAATTCTTACAGAAAGAGATATATGGTTGATGTTGATTTTGGGTTTAGGTTTTAGGAAATGGTTCGCATATATAGTATGTTAATAGATATAAACTTCCTGCTGATTTTGGGCATATGCATCTAGGGTTGTATCCACTGAGAGGAGTGGTTTCATATTAAAGTGAGCGAAACAAATTTAGATTAGATAATATACACGGATTGTTTTTGTTCTATTTTAGATTAAATTATGTTGCAAAGCGATAGTTACATGGAATGCAATACGTACCGGAATGATGTATGTCATAGGTAAAATATTTTATTTGGAAAATATACATATGATAAGCGGATGAACTGTGAATTGGTTCCGGCACGCAGATGAATTGTGAATCGGTATGCTGTACAGTCCTAATTGGTGAATTCATGTAACTCTGTGCATAACTTCACTTGCTATTTGGATTTCTAGATGAGCTATCTATTGAGCAAGAAGGTGAGAGAAAAGTTGGTTGGCTGTTAAAGGCGCTATTTCTCGCCACAGCTGGAGCGGCAGGATACCACGTCTTTCCTTATATGGGTATTGATTTTAGTAGAATCCTGACATTTTTTTTTCTTTTTTTATTGCAAATATTTTCAAATTGTAATCATGCACTCATTTACTCATGGTGGTTCACACCTGCTGACACTGGCTAAAATTTTGAAAATGGAAAATCAGGAGATAACTTGATGCAGCAGTCAGTTTCGCTTTTGCGTATCAAGGATCCGTTGTTTAAAAGGATGGGAGCTTCTAGGTTGACTCGATTTGCAATAGATGGTAATTTTCTACTATCTGTATACCTCTATGTTGCTTGCTATTAGTATTTTATGACATATTTATGTGGAAATAAAATGGAAGCTATTAGGGGGACGAGTTTATGATTGAATTGGTTGAGAACAGTGTTATGGATTTCTTTTGAATTGATTATGCAATAATTACTAAGATTTTTACAAATTTTCCTGGTTAGATCTTACAGGTGAAATGGTTACTCTATTTTTCATTTGTATATTTTTATTGAGTAGGTACTAGGGACATATAATTCATCTATCCAAAACTGGATTTTGCTAAAAAGCTGAGAAATTGCCTTGACAGTTGACACGTTTTGCTTGTTTGTACCTTTATTGAGTATTCTATGTTTGCAATTATCTATCCATAGTTTGCAATGTGGCAGTGGATAATGATGCCCAAGAAACTGATTTAGAATAGTATCTTATATATTATTTTCTTGGATCTTCAATAACTAGTGCATAAGTTCATAGAAAAATTTTTCCCTTCCTATTTTCTGAAAAGATGAAAGAAGGATCAAGATACTTGAGATGGGTGGAGCTGAAGAGCTCCTGAACATGTTAAGCACGGCTAAGGATGACCGCACACGGAAAGTAGCATTGGAGGCTCTTTCTGCACTGTCACAATCAGGTTCTACTTTAAAGTCTTAATTCTAAATGTGTATGCGATTACGCGTTCACTTGTTCATTAGTTATTATCTCCCAGATTTCTTCTTAGGGTTAATTTTGAGGGAAAATATATTATTAGTATCTTGCTATGTTATTAAAGATGAATCATACTCTTATAAACTTCCAATTTCCTGCCAGGTATTCGTTTTGTCTAAAGTTATTGAACTGATATGAGCTTGCAGGGATGAAGATAATCTGTCCATTGATTTATGGAAAGTTTATATTCATGCATTCATATGGTTTTATTTGGAATCGATGCTTGTCCTAAGTGTTGTTAGATTCTTAAATATAAATATTTCCTTTTTCTAAACCTTGAGGGAAGAAGCATCCTATATCAATTGCTTCAATATCATGAAACTTGAACTTAAAGACAAAAAGTTTTGTTAGTTTTTACACATTGGAATATTGTAACCATAAGTGAATAACATCATATTTTTCTTTTTTATAATATGGTAATAATATATATCTTGTGTCAATATACTTATTACTTTTAATCCCATTTTTTAATACCGAAAAAAGGAAAAGAATGAACTCCGATTTAACAGATATTACAGCTATGAAGTTGAAAGATATGCAAGAGTGCAACCAAATCATTTCTGCTAGACTAGCCTTCTTTTATGTTTTCAGTTTCCCATTGATTATTTGATTGAGATAATATGCTTCATTGTTGTAGATAAAGTTCTTGCGTCCCTGCACAGTGCTGGGGCCATTTCAATCATTAAGTCTGCACCAAATTCACATGAGGACGCAGATGTTGAGAAATTCAAATTGAGCTTGATGAAGAGGTTCCAGGATCTGAGGTATGATTTATCATCATGATTTATGGTTGAGATGCTTGCCTTTTTCTTTTGTTGGCTTGGAAACTTGAAATAATTGTATGAGAGAAAGTAAGTTGGCCAAAAAGGGGTTTCCTTAAGAAGAGTGAAAATTGCTATGTATCTCAAATCTTTTGGCCAAATCTTATAGGATTATGGTTCAATTAAGTTGTCACTTCATTTAGGTGATTTTGCTGGCAACTTGATAAATTATAAAAATAGTTTATTCTTTATTGGTATGCTTTCTTTCTCATGCTGAAAAAAATTTAATAATAAATTTACTTC
>JASCZI010000054.1:64024-75073 GCA_036250425.1 Stylosanthes scabra
TGCGTACGTCGTCGTTTTGCCGGAGTTCGTGAACCTCATCAGAAACTCAACTGACACTTCGGCGAGAACTGCGATCACTGCAATCATGGCGAACGCAGGTATAACGCCGAGGACCTTTAGGATCGCCGGGATCGACATGATTCCCGCGCCGACGACGCTCGTCGCTACGTTGAAGACGGCGCCAGAGACCGACGCCGGCTTAGTTGAGGACGCGGTGGATTCTGGCAGGAGGGGAACGTTGACGCCCAGCGCCGGCGACATCTCGGCGGTGAAGTGGTGGTGGATAAGGTGCAAAATCGGTGGTGGTGGTGGTGGGGAACCGATGGAGTGATGGAAGTAAATTATGCATCTAGTAGAACTTTATATGCAATTTAAACACGTTACTAGCACTCCTCTCGTGTTATTTTTTAATCATTTTTAATTATTATTATTAATTATTATAGAAAATAAAATAATTTAAAAAACTGTAAAAGTTTGTTGACTAGATATCAAATCACATTTAATAATAACATTGCTTCTGTTAAGAAGAAATTTACAGTAGTACTAATGCTACTAGCTTAACTTGCTTGACCAATGAAACGAGGAAGGTAAATAAAAAAAATAAAAATAATAGAATGCTAGCTAGTTTCAACTTGCCAAGTGCCAACTTGCAAGCGGTGAAATTAAAAAAATTCTTATGCACTAAACATTAGTTAATATATATTTATATAAATATTATCCGATCCGCTGTAGCTCGCGTCCGAAAGAGCTCGGACTACCGATCTCTTACTATCCAATTCATTATTCATAAAATCCAACACTCAAATTGATCGAGTATAGCACCACCAAGTTCAAACCCAACAAATTTACAATAATCTAATTTGATCAGTTAACAACAAACTCATCTAAACTTATCAACGAAGTCTTCGGCCACGAAGAGTTTGAGATATGCTCACAAAACTCTAAGAAAAAAATATCTATCGAAACTGATCTCTTTTACAAACTATTATAAGTAGACCTAGCTTATGCTAGGTAAGGTATGTTTTCTTCTCTATCTCTTCACTTAATTCCTAAGTGTTTTTCTTACACTGGGTTTGTTTGGAGAGGTTTTAATGAGACACCCCACCCCCAACCTACCATCAATATTAATAAAAGTGAAAATTCTTTTAATTTCTGCTTTCTTATTATTACTTTATATCTCTTTTATTATTCTAACTACAATTACCAATAACTTGGCAATCTTTGATAACTATCATCAAACTTAACAAATATTTTCCATCAAAACTAGATTCAAATTCTATTCTTCAACTCTACCCTTACTCTTCCGAAAGTAAGAAATCATTTTTTTCCAATAATCATAATAACTTATTCTATACATAAGTTAACAAATCCAAAATTCAATCGAAAGGGCTCGGCATGACCCGAACCCCTTATTATTCAAATCTCTCCATGATTCTTGTATCAACTACTCATCAACTCCGAACAATAACTTATCCTATGCATAAGTTCACAAATTTACTTATCACATTACCTTAAACACCAACTTTCGTCAGTAGAAGTCGGCACGACCCGAACTTTTCCAAAATTCAATTTCAACAAGCATCTCCCATCAACACACTTCTTATCAACACAAACTCAACAATTTCGCTTAAAAATAAAATAGCCATAATTTTTCAACCTACAAATAAACTTATCATATGCATAAGTTATATAGTTCAAATATCCAAACACTACTATCCAACAAAAAGCACACTAACTTATCTCATAAATAAGTTAAAGAGTTCAATCATCAAACCATTACAATACCAAAGGCAGAAAATAAGTTTTTGCTTCAAAATAAAAACTAAAGTTATTATCCTATCAACTAAGCACTTCATTCGTCGGGATTATGATCATTCTCACCCTCTAAATCCACCTCATCATCATCAATAAGAGTTCCCTTGTGAACCACCTTAATTGGGTTCAAATGATCAAACTTCAAATCAGGAAAGAAGTATTCGGCTTGCTTCTTTGCTCGCTCAAACCCAGCAGCCATAATCTCATACCCATAATCCTCCTTAGTGGTTCTGCCTCTTTCTTTTGTGAACAGAGTTCCACAACTCTTGCCTCCAAATCAATCTTGTCCCTATCAAGTTTTTGCAACTTCCCCTTAAGTTGCTCATTATCTGACTTCATCTCTGCAAGCTCTTTTTCCTTCGAAGCCACCTGTTCCATAGCAACTTGCAACTTCCTTTCCAACTCCAAATTCTTATCTACTTCTACATCATTTCCCTTCTTCTGCTCAGTCTCTTCCCTAGTTTTCAACTCATCGTAACGCCCAATACAGAGCAGCCGAGTTGCATACACCTACATGCCAAAATATCAAAAACTATACGAAAATACATCCATTTCTCTTAATATAACAACAAAGTATATATACCTGCATAAATTGGGGCATGGTAACATCATCCACACTCCCAATCAAGTCAAAGTCAGACTTCGATTGAAAGTGTTCGGACCATACAGAGGTAAGGTCCTCCTCACCAATATACCCATGAAGCTTCTTCTGCTTATCTGTAAAACTCTTCACTTCCTCCAAGCTGACCTATTTCCCGCAACATTTACTGGAAGTCAGGTCAATGACCTTGCCCTTTCCAAAACCACATTCTTCTGCTCTTCTTCTCTTCATACTGATCGCCCTTTTCTATTTTAGGGGCTGATTAACCACCCCCCCTCCGTCTTCACTACATTCGATGCCGAATGCTCCCTTTCACTTTTCATCTTGAGGAAGTTCTTCAGATCTCCAGTAGTTGTCTCTACAAAACAAAAACATAAATCAATAACAACACATAACACAAGCACAGATTGTTGTACACTTTTCTTCCATTTTTTACCTAGGTAATTAATTACTGCCTCCTTTTCTATCCCTCAGTTAATCAATTTGTTCAAGGACAACGATTTCTTCAAACAAAAATTTTGCTCCAAGAAATTAATTACAAGAGCACTTTCCTCATCCACCTTTGCCATCCCAAGAATCTGAATAGGTTCCGCAAACCAGTATAACGGAAACCTTTCCAAAAGACACTCATCAACATAAAACGGAAAATCCTCCTCCGACGATCTCACCTAAAGAAACAACTCCTTAAAATCCTTGTACGAAGACGTAAACAAGGAAAATAAAATATTCCCTTGGAAACTATTTAAGGTCACTATACAACCTTTTCTAACACCCTTAGCATGGAAGAATAAAAAGAACACCTCTAGCAAGTGCTCTTTTCCTAGATACTCCATCAACACCTCAAAACCCCTGATAAAAGCCCAGGTAGGGGTGCACACGGTGCCGGGTGAAGCCGGTTTGGTATTGGCCTGAACCCGGCCCTAAATAATGACCGGGCCTATATTTTAGACCCTTACCCGACCCTAGATCCGATGAAGCCACACTACTTTCGGGCCACTTAAAATCCGGGCCAAATGTTTTCCTTAATAACTTCTTTGGAGACAGGAGCTGGGATAGGATCAACAAAAAAACTCATGTTTCTTCTTCTTTTTGTAGTGCATCTCCTCCTCCCATTGATATCTATCTGAACATAAAAGGTAGAAAAAAATTAATTTTAGAGATAACATCTCAATGACTCAATTAAGTTTTCAGAAAAGAAACAACATCAACAACAACAATAGAACCAAATTGATATGGTCTCAGCTAATACTAATAGAACCAAACTAAAGAATAGTGACATACGAAAAGAAGAAAAAAACTCTCATGAGAATTGAGATGGTCTGGGCTAATGGAACCAAATTAGGATGCACAAATTAAAGCTTAGTCAAAAAGCATCTTTTAATTCGGTCAAATTTAAACTGCACCATTTCATTATCTTTTGCCCCAAATTTGTGATTTGTGACTATTCATCATTTATTAAAAATCTCAACACCACCACAACACCATCAGCTAAAACATTTCAACAACAGATATACATCAAAAAACAATACTACAACAATAATAACAATTTAAAATCAAAATGAATATTATTTACCTCTTGGGCCACGGGCGACGGCAACAAGTTCTGCCATGGGTGTGGGTGGCGGCGACAAGAGACAAAAAGTAGGAAGAAGATGAGAGAGTGATGGACTGATGGCGGACACAATGAAGAAGAAGAAGAAAAGTTGACAGTTGAGACCTTGATGGTGGAGACTAGAGACCTTGGACTTGGAGGAAAGGGGGCGAAAAGCTTCGAGGTATTAATGTGAAGCTGTGACAGTGAGTGAGTCGTATGCCCAGACCCCCTAAAACACATTTACATATATGCAGGTTCAACCGGGCCGGGCCGGATGACCCGATCCTTGACCCTAGCCCGGCTTAAAAATTCAACCGGGTCATTTAATGAAACCTCGAGTCTGACCGGGCCGTAATGAAGCCGGGCCAAAATCAGCCCCGATCTTATCGGGCCAGGGCCGGGTCTTCGGGTCGGACCGGGCCTTGTGCACCCCTAAGCCCAGGCATCTGAATGCAGCTGCAATGGTGCACATTTCAACTGACTCAACACACCACACTCAAATTGGGTAAAAGGAAACCTAACTCCTAAATCAACAAATACAGTGGTATACATATAAAAGTACTCCCACCCACTGGCCCTATGAAATACCCTATCTTCTGAATTACAAGGTAAGAACTGTACCCTCACATTCTCTCCTCTCCGAACCCATGAACAAGGATCACCCAAAGCTTCTATACTCTCTGTGTCAGTAAACAACGATACAATCTCCCTCACTTCACCTTTCACCCAAGAATAAAGATCATTCTCCGAAATGGGTACCACGGCTTTCCCATTTTCATCTGTCTCCCTCTTTTCTTCCATTACCAAACTATAACAAATTCCCAACACTAACAACAGAGACAAAAACAAAGAGAAGTAGAAGAAGACAATGTTAGAAACAACTAACCTTTCTGATTCATCTTTCTTCACTAAGTATGAGAGATGAAACTGATGAAGTCTATAACTTTCTGTTTCTCTTTCTATTACCACAATCTCCCTAATCGTTTGATGCAAATATAACTCCCCTTAATCAAACGGCTCACAACATATCTTGGAAAACATGCAAAGACATAACCCCTCATCATTGCCTACACGTCTTTTCACACTTTCTTCCATTTGTAATACCAATTTTATATTATTATTTTTATTTTTATTAACTTTTACACGCTAGCCTTATTTGTTGAAAAAGCAGTTTGAACTTGGGGCTACTACACCACAATTGACTTCTAACCAATTTGTAAGCTCAACCTACCTTTTCAATCAGGTTAAGCTTGGGGGCTGTGATCCGACCCGTTATAGCTCGGCCCGAAATAGCTCGGACTGCCGATCTCTTAATATCCGATTCATTATTCATAAAGCCCAACACCCGAACTGATCGGGTATAGCGCCGCCAAGTTCAAACCCAACAAATTCGCAATAACCTAATTTGATCAGTTAACAACAAACTCATCTAAACTTATCAACGAAGTCTTCGACCACGAAGAGTTCGGGATACGCTCACAAAACTCTAACGGAAGAATATCTATCAAAACCGATCTCTTTCACAAACTACTATAAGTAGACCTAGCTTATGCTAGGCAAGGTCTATTCTCTTCTCCATCTTTTCACTTAACTCATAAGTGTTCTTTCTATCTGACTTGAGCGTCGGAGTGACCTTGCAGATCCACCCCCCGCCGCTCCTTGGAGATTCCAGAACTGCTCTCGGTGTTCATGTGGAAACCGAACTGTTCCCTTTGTGTTCAAGCACCTCATCTTCCTCAGAATGTTCTCCCTTCAAGACCTCGGACCAACCGAACAGTTGCTCATCCCCACTTCCACACCAGAACAAATATAAATATTATTTTATAATATTTTTAATATATTTTTATTTAATATATGTCAATATGAATAATTGATTTATAATATATTTCTTTTGTGTATAAAAGTGTGAAATTAAGAGAGTAACAATAGGTAATTATAATTTAAAGACACTATAATTAAGTTTATTAGTATAATTTCATATAAATAATATTTATAATTATATATTTATAATATTTAATATTATATATTTAATTTAATATCTATTAATAAATAGAAAATAAAATTAAAATAAAAGTTATGATTATTTATGACTATTAATTTTTTTATAATAATAATAGAACAATGTATCAATTAAGTTAATTCAATTGGTTCAGATTAATTTATTAGACTTTTTCTTCTTCATTATTCTAAATTCAAAACACCCCATGTATGAAAAAAAAAAAAAATCAGAACAAAACAACATATACAAGTGTTTTGGTCATCAAATTTAATTAAATTGATTCTAATCCAATAAAAATACTTTACATTTATTAAAGAAGAAAAAAAGGGTTAAAATGACTTGATTAATAAAACTATAAAATTTACTTAACTCTCCCCCGCCGTGAATAATGTTAGTAATCAATTTTTCTCAACTAATATCAACTAATTTTTTAAAAATAATTTTAATTTTTAAATCATAAATTTTTAACCATATATCTTACATTATAAACTTAAAACTTTTAACTTGATTAATATTAATTTTACCAAAAATTGATTATCTATACTCTTACCAATTATTTGGTAAAATTATGTGTAAATTACTCTTAAATGTTTTGCATGTGATGGTAATGCGTTTTTTTATAAGTTATATTATATCGTGACCTGTGCTAATGCACCTTCTAATTCTATTAATATGTCACTTTCATTAAGATAAAATTATATCGTGACCCCACAATTCCCACGAAAACAAAGTGTCACGACCCAACAAAGAAAATCAATGGGAAGTGTGGTGCGCTTTCCCGAAATGCCTTATCCCACCCAGATATAATAAAAGTTATTCTTTTTCCTTTTTTGTTTTGGAAATTTCAAAGAAAAATTATTTGGTAAATAAATATATAAGTTGGTATAGATATAGGTATTAAAGATTCTTTTATAATATAAATTTCACTCTTTATTTTTTATAAAAGTTAAAATAGAATATAGATATAGATTTATACATGTTTAAATTTTTTATAAAATTTACATCTTTATCATTCATATTTGTATCAATAAAATTTTCTTATAAAAGTGATAAATAGACCATAAACAATACATGCTATCATAAAAAAAGGAAAGTGATAAATAAAATAAAAATTATTTTGATTTGTCCATTATATGAATAATTTATTATCTTATTTTTATTAATTTTATATCATTATTTTATAAAATTAAATATTCTTTTAATAATCTTTATTTTCTTTACATGAAAACCTCGACACTAGCTACGCAGTGGCAAAAAGAATGAATTTAATTTGTTATATTCTAGAATTTAGTTTATCTCATAAAAATTAACATTATTTTCACTCTAAAATTATATATAATATTAATTTATTTTTAATATATATTTTATATTTTAATGCATATTCTATTATAATAATTAATTTTGGTAAGAGAAATGATAAGGAGCCTTCTTCTGAGAGCCAATGGAAACAAATCCTAATCATATCTCGCTTTTCTCTGTCTCAGCCACCCACGCACGCCGTCGTCACAATTTTCTCCTCTTCTCCTTCGTCTTTCTCCTGCCACAGCCATCCGCGTCGTCACCGTTTCCTTTTCTTTTTTCTGCTTCTTCTTTTTCCTACTTCTTTTGTTTAAACTACAGGGATTGCTTCGTTTTTCTTCCTACTTCTTTTGTTCTTACTTCTTCTGTTTAAAGTTCGAACTGCGAATTGCACCACTTCTTCTTCCTGCTTTTTCTATTTGAATGGCACGAATTGATGCATTAGATGTACGTGGAGAGAGAGAAGGAACGGTGGATTGGACGGGGAGCAAAACGGTGCCGAAGATCTTCTTCGACGGGGAATTCATTGAAGGGTTGGTGGAGCTAAACGTGATTATGAGGAACGACGACGGAGATGCGGTCGTTGACGGAGGAGGGATGGAAATGTTCTGGTAGTAAGTTGCTGCAGGGAGATGGTGAGGGTCATTCACTTAGAGTTTTGGAATGATAACAATTTTTACTTTTGGTTAATAATTTATTTTATTTTGAATGATAATTTCTAGTTGGACTTATTAGCTCTCTAATAGATACCTAATATAATTTCTAGTTGGACTTATTGGCTCCCTAATGACTATCTAATCTTGATTTCGAAGCACTATTCTTTTGGTAATTAATTTTAGTAAAAATTTGTTGTCTCTTGGATAAACTACCCACTTATATTTAAAATCAATGAGACCACCCATTTTTTATTATGATAACACTATATGCACACGTATCCATGCATCTATCTCAATAAAATAAAAGCAATTTTTATTTTATTTATTGTGATTTAAATTTTTTTTACTAAACTTTATTATTTCTGTGTTTAACACATAAATTTATTACATGTGAAAACACATAGAGGAATACATTTAGATTTATTCTTTCTTTTAATCAGATTTATTAGGCAAGTTTGATCTGAATTCTGAACCCTGCTTGTCATTGTCTACATGGTTAAAGTAAATAATAAATAGGACCTAATTCGTTTATTTTTCTATTTTTTTATTTTTAACATTATTATAGTTAAGAAGTAAGAACTTATATTTTCGTAATAGAAAAAAATATGAATAAAAAAAAGTAAAAACTTAAACTAAATGTACCACGATAGTTGGATATATCATTTTTTTCCCTTCATCATTACACAACACTCACAAGGCCTGGCCCACACCGAAATATCATTTGGTTGGTCGATACACTTTTACAATTTTACTCCAGCTCAGGGATATTGGGCTTATGAAACTGTAGTGTAAACCTGAAAATAATTGAGCCCATTTAAAACCAATCTTATTAAAATAATTACATGCAGTAATGCAGTATGGCTCCAAAGAAAAAACGTTTCAGCCCAATACCACAGTAGATAGAGTGAGTAACTACATTTTTGTTAGGAAACCAAGTCCAAAAAGAGCTTTCTTGTTTTTTACTGTGAGAAATAACTTCCCTTACCCGAAAAGAAAAAAGAAAAGAGCTTGACAAAAATATCTTTTCAAACCCCTTTCCCTTTTTCTTCGCTTCGCTTTGTCCTTTGTTTTCCATTGTTTTTCTTGTTTTGGATTCAGTCTTCTGCATAGTCCAACTCTTCTTTCTCTCTCTCCAACTTAGGAAGAAGAAGAAGAAGAAGAAGAAGGAAAAGTAGGAGATAGTGTTGTGTGTGAATTGATCGTTGGAAATGGCGGATCAGTTATCGAAGGCAGAAGAATACGAGAAGAAAGCAGAGAAGAAGCTGAACGGTTGGGGCTTCTTTGGCTCCAAATATGAGGACGCTGCTGATCTCTTCGATAAAGCTGCCAATTCCTTCAAGCTCGCTAAATCATGTATCTAATTCTCCTCATCGCCTAAATTATTCTCAATTTTCATTTCATTTTCTGTGTCTTTTTAGATTTAGTGTCTCACGCCACCTCTGTCTGATTTTGTTTACCGAGAAAAAATAAGGAATATATTTTTTTTCCCTGAAATTATTACTCTCTTTTATTTTTTTACTTTTGTTCGTTTTATTGGTTGTCTTGTTGTTGCGATCGGCGATCGGAAGTTACTTCTGCTACTTTCGTTTCTTGTTGAATCTAAGATGATTAAAGTATGTATAAGTTTAATCTGATTTTGCTGAAAAGTATTTCGAACTGATTTTTGTTGATTGATTAGTTGCTTAGGAAGTATAATCGCAGAATTTCGTGAACGTGATTGTAATTGCAATTTATTGAGGAATTTGTTGGATTTAGGGGAGAGATTTTCCAGCTGAGAGAAGTGAATAATTTATTCTTAATGCTATTCCAGTTTTGGTTTTTTGTTCTTTGAAAGAAAAAAAAAAAGAAGAAGATTTGATGATCATGATGTTACAACTGATGAACAATGTGCTCTTTGTTGCCTCTATTCTTATGTGCTCAGCTTCACTTTGATCAGCATTTAGTAATCACTTTATTTTGTTGGTATGATTGACTTAATATTTTGGTATGAATCAGTTCTATATGTTGTTCTTTATTCAATTTGTGTGGCATCTGTAGGGGACAAAGCGGGAGAAACATACCTCAGGTTGGCTAGTTGCCATTCGAAGGTAACAGGATCGAAACTTTTGGAGCACGGTCTAATAGGGTCTAGTTTTGTATCCTTTGTTGCTCAGTAAACCTGTATGATAATGTAGTCTTCTGTTTGTAGTTGGAAAGTAAGCATGAAGCTGCCCAAGCCTATGTTGATGCCGCACATTGCTATAAAAAGACTAATATAAATGGTATGCAACTTAGTAATTACTATTCATACAAACTAGAATTGTTTTCTGGTTCGAAATGCAAGTGCAGTCACTTTATTTTAAGCATACTACTGTGTTGACATTACATGCAAAAGATTTTTCCGGTAAAATTAAGATGATCAATGTTATTGGCATTAGTTATCAGAATCTGTTTCAGGAGAACCGGAGAAGAACACATGATTTTTGCTGATTAATTTGCTCCAAATCCTTTTATCTTCTTTGTCTTCTTTCTTTATTATGCCTTGAATATTCTTCAGTTGTAATGGTGTCATATAAAGAAGTTTCAGCCATTCTGCTATTAAATGACATAAGAAATTGTTCTGTTATTCCATTTTGAGTTATCCTTAGGTGTAAAATACGTACTTTGCTTCACATATAGGGTAACAAGCACTAAGTAGAATAACTTTTTCTAGATTTTCTTCAGTCAGATATTGTGATTAAGTATTTCATGTTTGATTTCTACTAACATTTTTGTTTTAAGATTTATATGTATTATTTGTTATGCTAATTATTTTTAGATTGGGATTCATTGTTATATAGCTAAGTTTGGAAGAAAAAAAAATAGAAGAATGTTTTTCACTTGTATTAGCATTGAAGGCAATAGTATACTTAATGCAAAGCTCTTCTTTTCTTCCTTTTTTTTTCTTCTTTCATTGAATACAGAAGCTGTAAATTGCTTGGAACACGCTGTGAGTCTATTCTGTGATATTGGAAGACTCTCCATGGCTGCTAGATATTTGAAGGTACATCTATATATATATATATTTTTTTTTTTTTTGGGGGGGGGGGGGGGGGGGTTGGGTTTT